>BMAO01003456.1:0-28001 GCA_019973975.1 Trichonephila clavata
AATGTACAAATATTTACTTCATATCATTGACATTAAAGTGATGTACTACAAAGTAACAAGAGAGTTAATTTTCCTCATTAGACACTGACTTTTATCTGACAATAATACTTAAATGTATAAAATCATTAAACCGTATGTAAAGCATAATAATTGAGAAGTAAAAAAGTTAGTGGTTTTGTTTAACATATCTGAAAGTTGGTCTGTGCTGTAGAACATTTCGTATGTTTCTTCTTCTACACACAGGAGTGGCGAAATTAGTTTTTTTTTTAGAAGTGGGTCAAATTTTGTTCATTATTTTTTTTCATATTAATTCGTGGGTCGCTCATTCGAAAGGGAGGGGATGAGTAAAAAGGATACCAATATTTTTAAAATCTGTCAGCAACGAACATACGTTTGTGGACTTTTTCTTAGCTGTCATTTTTAAAAAATTTTACTTAAACTTGTTCAACAAAAAATTGGTTTTCTTCCGTGCTACCTGAAATGGAGGAGCAAGCTATAGTGTTGGAGAAGGTGCCATGGTCTATAGCAGGGGTCGGCAACCTATGTCACACGTGCCACATGTGGCACGCGGTACAATTCTCAGTGGCACTTTGGACTACTCAACAAATTTGTAAATTTTTGAATTGTTTCAATGCTCTACTGTGTGGCACGCTGAATCATGTTGACAGATTGGTTTGGCACGCAACAGCTAATAGGTTGCCTACCCATGGTCTATAGACATAAAACAACTATTCAACGGCTGAATTCCCATAATTCGAGTTGATGCTCCAAAAAAAAGGTTCTTTCTTAACTGAAATTACTTACTAGAAGTTAATAACTGATATAAAAAATGCTAAAATGACTACTAAGAAGGAACCCAGGGACTAGTGGTTGCTGAATAGCTAGGATGTGATGTTTGCGGAAAATAAAAGTAAACTCATTTAATCTCTTAAAGAAGGCGTCAGTACCATAAAACAGTGGTCCCCAACCCTTGGTTCGTGAATCAAAGGGTATCAGACCACTCAAGGAGCATGAAATTATTTCCATTACATTTACTGGGGTGTTTGTGCGACTTTCCATGGAAATTTCTTTATGTTTTATGTAAAATCATTTTATAATTATTTTTGGAGCAACTGAATTTTACTCTGAAGGCATGTTTAAATACAATTAAATTATAAAATCAAAACAATTTAAAATATAAATAATCAACGTCCCACCCTCAGTGGGCTTCCGTAAAATTATCAAACGGTGACCAATCCGGAAGAGAAAACTGTTGGGAAAAACTGCTGTACAGTATTACGTCGCAGATTCTCCCCCCCCCCAATGGGCCTTCGGAATGGTATTTTTACCATCTTCAGACCTAGTACATTCTCAGTGGATGATGTCCCATTTTAGTGCGACACCATGTAGGTGATACCAATAGCCACCGGTAATTTTAACACCCAGTTTGACGATGTGAACTTGTTCTAGGAACTTAATATGCCAAGAGCAAAGTTAAATTCCGGATTCTAGGGATGTGATAGAATTCTGAAAGAACTTTCAACCAAATACAAAAATGTTACACGTTATGATATTCAACTGTACATCCACCTACGTGAAACTTGCCAGAAAAAACAGAAAATTATTTTTAGAAAAAGGTATTGTAGTACACAAAACTTTGATTTTTTTCCGAATGCCAATAAATTGGCACTTGTGATGAGTGAGAAATAGGATAGTTTCTATCAACTTGGAACTACTGAAGGAATTTTAATACAAGTATATTCGAAATCACAATTTATCAATAATTTTTTTAAAGGAAGTCTCATTATTTTGTCAGAATAACCATTTGTACTTTTAGGAATGTAAGTCATTGATATATATCCTTATCATGACCTTTTTTCATACTTTGCCTAAATAGCCTTAGGCTTTCTATAGAATGCCGGCATTTCATACTTTGCCGGTAACATATATATTATTTAATGCAATTGCAAAATAAATAAACTGGCAGTTTTATAGAATAAAATTGGAATAAAAATTTCATGGAGAAATGTATGCTTCTTTAACAAATTTAATCATAATAATACTTTTTCATTATAATAATTCTAAAATAAAAATACTTATGTATTATATATATATATATATATATATATATATATACCACATGCATATATGTGAAATTTTAAACGTCTAATTCTGCTAAGCCTTTTGACTAATCGGATCGTGAATACAGAGTTGTCTTTTTAAAATTTGTTGTTTTTTTTAAAAATATTTTTCAATTTTTATTTTGGAACTGATAGATTGATAATGAAAATATATTATTTTCTTACGTTCACTTGAATAGCCGCCGAAATATACTCTTTCGGAAATTTCTTCCTAGCGCAATTTGATTTTTCTAATAGATGATTCTTTCATTTCTAAAATAAATGCGCTTCATTGCTATCGAATATTAATCTGAATAATATGTAGACCACAAATGTTTATTTAAAAAAAGAGCAGACGATTTTAAATGTTTGGGTACTCGGTCATATTTTAGACTGATGACGATTAACAATATCGATTCGTTTCAGCGCATATTATTTTTTCCCTTCAAAAGAGAATTTAGTGAAACAACAACAACAAAAATCAAATTATATAAATTTGAATTATTTTTTTATAGTTTAATATTTCCAGTAATGTCCCTATCATTCTCTGCTCAAAATTTACTTTATTTTATTTACACCGCATTATTATGCAAGCAAATCGTTTTCAAATTCTTATCGTTTTGTAACAGAATTTAATCTTTCTGAATAATTAATTTATGTTTGGAAAAAATGTTTCTTGATCGCATTGTCTTTATCATTTGATTTTTTTAAGGGCTTCTTCGGTGGAGAAATCTTTTCTCGTATTTTGATGTGATTATGTGAATTGCAGGTATATAAGAGATCAAGTTATAAATTTATATAGTAAATATTTTTATAAAATTAATCCATGCCTGGGAATTTTGTTACCTGGGATATTTTTTTCCATTTTACTGATTCTAATGAAATAGAAGAATTTTTAATCGGTCCCTTGTATTTGTAAGTTTCGTGTGAAATTAGTTGCAGAATTTTTAGCTTGTAAAATCCCATTCTCCTCGATTCTATTCTAGACTCCATTACCATAAAAAAAAATTTTTTTAACAGACTGTGCATTTTAGCGGGTACTGCATTCTCAAATATTTATTTCGCTTACGAATTTTTAAGAACAATAATATAAAGTTATATTTATTTTCTTTTACGTATAATTTAAAAAAACCGATTCTCTTATGAAATTTTTTTAAAGTTGTAAAAGATTATCAATTCACTCTTATTTGTTGTTTCTCGTTTTACTTGTAGAAAATGTTACATAAGTTTTGACAATATATGTATTATTCTGTAGCTGTTAATGTACTAGTTTGATTTTTCGTATAAACTTTGCTTACATATTTCCAGATTATACTATGTGGAATAAGAAATGACGAAAAGGCGGTTTAAAAAAAACCTCCCAACGTTCATATAGTTAAAGTCTTCTTTGAATTAACTTGGAAAAGGAAAAATTAGATTTTAATTTAAAAATTAACTGTGGTGATATCTTTTCATCGGCACTCGAAATATTTTGAAGTTATTTTTATGCTCACAATTGGACCCATTTTCATTTTTCGCTGCTTTATTACGAAACTGAGGGGAACAGAAATATATTTTTTTGTGTTAAAGGGTATTGCAAAAAAAGCATTTATTCAACAAAATAAAGAGTTTATTAGAGTACGTTTTATTTACACAGATATGTATATATGCATGCATTTAATGAAAATCAATGAAACAAAAACATTCACAAATAAACTTAATGCAACGTTTTCAAGATTTTCAAAAACAAAGCATTCATTCAGTTTTTGAAAAATATTCTCATATTCTTCTTTGCATTGTTTCTTTAGCATTAAATTGTCAACAAATTACTTTTTTATTCATTTCAAGATTGGAGGGTGCATCTAAATAACTGCGCATACTTTTCGTGATGTTCCGTATTTCGAATGACATGGAAAGGAACAAGAGTTGCATTATTCCTTTCATTTTCGCCATCGAAATCAATGGCATCAATTATAATTTTTGAGATTTGAACAAACTGCAAAATGTCTTTGTCTACCACGATTGAGGCTGTACACACATTATCATAACGACTTCTTCCGTTGATACAGTAGGACAGTCCAAAAGAAAAACAGAAACTTCTCAAACTTCGGCTGGTTTTTTCCCTATTTTGTTCATTCTCAGAAAGGAAATCTTTGCATGCAAAGAGAAAACAATTGCATGGAAATACAAAGGAGTTGTGACCGTGTTGCATTATTTTGTGTTAACCAATATTTCATCTTAAGCGTTTTCCGGTTAAACGTATTTCATTGTATTTCAAATACATCTTTTTTTTCCAATGAAAGGATAGTACTTAGATATATTTCTTATTAATTCCTGCAAACAGAGGAAGTTTCTTAAGATTTAATTAACCTCAAACATATATCTGAGCATATAAGAAATAGAAAGCAAGATAGTGTTGTTACGTTAATATTTCAGAATGGGACATTTTAACTGCGAATTCCAAAATGATTTACTGCCCCAAAGTATAAAAACATACTGCTGGAGGAAATAAGATGGTAATTATTACAGATATTCCTTTTTCGAAGCTGAATGTTTATTCTCATCGTGATTTTAATTTTCAACTGTGTTGTTGCTAATGTTACCAGTGGCGAAACAGAAAATATTAGGGCCTTACTGTAAAGTCTGGATTTGGGCTCCAAGACGAATCTTTTAAGAGTTTGCAAAACCATATTCCTTCCCCCCCTCACACGATGCGGGGGTGTATGTTACGCCACTGATTGCCACCTGTCTTACAGTGGCTGATCGAGACCTACGAAAGTCATTGTGGCAAGGGACTAGTAATTTACGCTGTGGATATCCGTAGTTTTGAGCACTATGCAGGTGACAACACGATTTGATTCGGTTTCCCTACAATTCTGAGGAAGAACACCATAGGAGAGGGGGGGGTCAGAAAGCGCCCACCTCTCTTTCCCTTCCACACACCTCACGAGAAAACTAGCGGTTTGATGGCTATTTAGAGGACCCGCATTCCGCAAAAGGCACTATATATTTACAAACATGCATGCCTTCTAAGGGACTGGAACCCAAAGCCAACGGCAGAGCGGTCAACGCCACTGACCACTATATCACATGGGTGGCATTTTCAACTGTATAAATGTCAATCTTAAAGTTCAAGCAACATTTTATTTCAGAGTTACGTTGAAAAAACGAATTAAAATACAAATCATTAGTACTTTTTAAAAGAATGTGCCTTTTTTTAGTGCTGTAGGTTAAAGATAGTTATCGGTACAGCTGTGGAATGCTTCCGAAACCTTAAAACCGAATGTCGAAGAATTCCGGATGGTAGAAAACTCCACAGCGCAAATAATTCTGTTACACGCATTTAATTCACACGACTTCATCTAGAATTTGCGGATAAAAACCATTACAAGTTTTTAAACAGCGAATCTTTCTCCTAAGATCTTCCCTTTCAGCTGTATTTCTTCTGTTCCTCCTCAAAAATCCTCTCGAGAATCGACTTCTAAAAGCAGTCAAGAAGGTCGGTGTTCACGTGACTATTAGGCTGTCAGAAGAGTGTATAGATGAAAAGGCTTTTGCTAAAGCAATTTATGAGTTGTGTAATGCCAAGGGAAGTGTTTCTGCAGTGTCTTACGAGACCTTTGGGTCATTAGAAAGAATTTTTTTCCATGTGTACAGAGAAGCCATGGTACAACGATCACAAGCTTTGCAACGTACTGTATAGAATGCATCATTGAAGCACTTTCTGCTGACTTTAATGGTAAGTAAAAGCCTTTAAATGTGCTAAATCAGGATAATTCATAGTTGCAGTTATTTAAGGAAAGATAATATAAATATAATGGCCTTTTTTAATGCGCTTTAAATACATAGTACTCATTCAGAATCACTGAATCAAACAGTGCATAACTAGATCCATTACAATGCAATTAACTATGTTCGAGCATTTAAGATATATCTAGACAGAGAATGAAGAATTGTGAAGTTTTGAATAATCTCTGAGCATGAAGAATGTAAAACCCGTAGATTGTTAGTTGTTATGAGTTTTTAAACTTACATCACCGGAAATTTTAGAGAACGCCAGCCTTAAAACATTCAGTACTGGATATGAAAACAGTCAGAATTTAAATACATTCACATGCATATATTCCAAATTCTATCAAGGTAATTCAATTTTAGTTCTTTTTTGGATTTATTCGAAATTCCTGTTTCAATACCATTGGTTGGTGTGTGCTACACAGTTATTTCTCTCCTTACATATTTTCTGTTCACATAAAAAGCAGATAACAATAAACAAATAAATAAAACATAGTGCAAGGAAATATTTTTCTTAAAAGCAAACATTTTTTCTTCGATTCGTGTGTGTGTTGAAGAAATAAGGTCGAGCAATAACTAGTGTAAGCGATTCCTTGAAATTTCTTGTTATTTAATTTATCCACACCACAAACAGTTTTCATGCCGAATGATATTTTCTAAAGTCAAGATTCTTAAATAGCATTGTTCCATGTTTTTCTTTTCGACTTATGGTCAGGTCATTTGTTTTCCTTATGTATATTTTTAATGCATTCGCAAAAAAAAAAAAAAAAAAAAAAAAAAAAGCAGTTTTATGGAATAAAATTAGTATAAGGATTCCATGGAGAAATGTAGGCTTCTTTAACGGATAAAATTATAATTATGCGTTTTTCTCATAATAACAATACTTTTGAATTGCATATACTTCATGCGCGCTATGTAAAATTTTCAACATTCTATTCCCCTAAGTTTTTTAACGTAATCAGGTTGTGAATACAAAGTTGTCTTTTAAAGATTTTTTAAAAATTTTTTTTCAATTTCTATTTTGGAACTAATTGATTGATAAAAAAATCAAAATGTATTATATTTCTTTTGGTCCACTAGAATAGCAGCCAAAAAAAAATAATAATTCATTTTCCGAATTATATATTTATTTATTTTTTCCTGGTCCTTATACGTTCTATTTTGGAAAATTCTTCCCAGCGCAATTTGATTTTTCTAAAAAACAAAACAAATATGTTTCATTTGTACATAATTTACTCTGAATAATATTTAGGTCACATATGTGTATTTAAAAAGAGTGCAGACGATTTTGAATGTTTGGATACTCGGTCATATTTTAAAGACCGATGACGTTTAAAAGCATTGATTCATTTAAATACATAATATTGATTTTTTAAAATAAAATTTAGTAAAAAAAAGAAACAATTCGAGTTTTAATTATTTTCTTGTAGTTTGATATTTCCTGTAATATCTCAATCTCACACTTTATTCCTGCTCAAGATTATTTTTATTAAGTTTTATATTTCCTGTGAAAGTCCACTTCACTTTCGGCTCAATATTGATTTTATTTAATTCGCGACGCATTATTACGAAAGGAAATTGTTCTGGGATTCTTGTCGTTCAGTAACAAAAATAGATTCAGAATTTAACCTTTCAGAATAATTCATTTATGTTTCGAGTAAACATTTCTACAATCGCATTAGCCTTGTTACTTGATTCTTTACGGAAAAGCCCCGAGAAATCTTTATTCGCATTTTGATGCGCATATGTGAATTTCAGATAAGAGATCAAGTTATACAAATGTTTTTACAAAGTTAATCCATGAGTGGGATATTTTTTTACGTTTTGATAATTCTAATAAAGTAGAAACATTTTAATTTTTCCCTTACATTTTTAAATTTGGTATGAAATTGGTTGTTGCAGTTTTATTCTGTGTGTGTGCAAAATTCAATTGCTGTTTGAATCGAGATTCCAATCTGCAATATTATTATATAAAAAAAAATATGCAAATTGCTTTTCTGTGAGAATTACTTTCACAAATATAGATTTAGATTAATAATTTGAAAAAACAAAAGGACAACGTTCAATTTATTTTCCTCCACGTAAGGATTTAGATAATCCGATTTCTTTGATGAATGTCATTGTGACAAGGTGCTAATACTTTACGCTTGTCGTTACCCGTAGCTTTGAGCACCATGCAGGTGACTATACGTTTTGGATTGGTTCTTCCAGCCCCCCCCCCTACAATTTTGAAGGAGAGCAACCTAGGGATGATCAGGGCACTCCCACCTCTCTTCCCCTTCCGCCAACCTCACGAGAGGACTGGTAGCTCGATGGGTATTTAGAGTACCCTCCTGCCGTAAAGGCACTCTTCATTTACAAACATCTATTACTTCTCCTGGACTCGAACCCAGACACAACGTCAGAGCAGTCAGCGTCACTGACCACTGTAGCAGATGGGTGGCAATTTCAACTGTACAAACGCGTGAGTTTTAAAATTCAAGCCACATTTTACTTTAGAGTTACGCTGAAAAAACTTATTAAAATACAGATGGCTAATATTTTTTTAAAGAATATGGCTTTTATTAGTGCGATAGGTTAAAGTTAGTTATCAATACAGCTTAAATTCTTTCGAAATTTGAAAACCAACTGTCGAAGAATTTTGGATGGTAGAAAACTCCAAAGCAAATAATTCAGTTATAAGCACTTTATTCACACGACTTAGCCTAGTATTTGTGGATGAAAACAACAGGTTTTTGGACAGCGAGTCTTACTTCTAAGATCTCCCCTTTCAGCTGTATTTCTTTTTGATCCTTTTCAACTATCCTGTCGAGAATCGACTTTTAATGCAGTCAAGAGGCTGGATATTTATTGACTATTGGTCAGTCAGAAGAGTGTTCAGAAAAAAAGGCTTTTTCTATAGAAATTTGTGAGTACTGCAATGTCAAAGGAAGTGTTTCTGCAGTGTCTTAGGAGACTTTTGGGTCATTAGAATGAATTTATTTGCGTGTGTACAAAGAAGCCATGGTACGACGATCACAAGAGTTGCAAAATAGTTTATATAATGCATCATTCAAGCACTTTCTGCAGACTTTAATGGTAAATAGAAGCTTTTAAATGCTTTAAATCAGGATAACTCGTCGTTGCAGTTATTTAATGAAATATGGAATTATGTCTTATATATAAATGCGCTCTAAACACATAGTACTCACTCAGAATCACTGAATCAAACAGTACATAACTAGATATACATTACAATGCAATTTTCTATATTCGAACATTTAAGATATATCTAGACAGAGAATGAAAAATTGTGGGAAGTTTGAATAATTTCTGAACAACGAAGAATGTAAGACCCGTATATTGTTAGTTATGAGTTTTTAAACTTACATCACCAGAAATTGTAGAGAGCTTTTTAAGCACCAGGATTTTTAACAGTTTTTGAATATGAAGCTTCAATTTCATTTTAAAAGCCCATACTTTCTCTTTCTGATTTCCCATAAGACTCGAGTATTAAACTATTGCAATTTTCAAATGAAAGAATAATGACATTGTTTTAAAAAGTAAAGATCCCACGACTGTAAACGCGCATGCATAGTACTTGAGCCATTACGAAATCTCAGATTAGACATCGGTTAACGGTCCTTTGGAACACTGGTCCTTTCCAATAAACGACGGGGGGGGGGGATTTTTTCTAACAGCGGAATTTGCTCTTTCAGTACAATTTATTTCCTTCAGCCGGAAAAAAGATTTTTTGAAGTATTTAATTGCCATGTATTTTTTATATCTCGATTATCGATGCGTAATTATTGAAGCCAACTAATACTAATACTATCTAATCCAAACTGCTCTACGAATAGTTTAGTGTGACAAGACCTCTTTAGGCAGAGTCCGAATTACGTATATTTATGGACATGCGAGAGAATCAACAGATAAGTATACCTAAAAAGAATATTTGTTGAACGACACACAAGAATACTACCAGTCAAAGCTAAATAGAGTGCTCAAAACTTGCTTATTTTTACTGTTTATTTTATTTATAATAAAAAAAATTTATTTAATTGAAAATGCTAGCTGATGTTCTCTGTAAGGCTAGATGCATTTGTAATTTAGTCTTTCTGGGAATATTTGTTGGTGAATTCCTGTCGCACATCATGGCTTTAAAATAATTAAACATTTCAATTGTATTCAGATAATTGAGTTAATAGGAGATGGATGAGAAATTAGTTCTTAACATTTGTTTATATATTGAATATTGTCTGAAGTAAAAATTGTTCATTTGTGCATTGTTTGAATTTTTCATTTGACTAACCAATTTTAGTTAATAAATTGGAACGAGCGTTTATATATTTTAGTTTTACAAACTTTTGATAACTTAATCAAGCTGTCATTGCTTACAAATTTAAATAGGGTATAAGTTATAAATTCTAAATAAAATGTAGATTACTGCGCTCCCCCTTTCCTTTGTCTAAAAAACGTATTACTGAAATTGCTTTTAATTTTCAAAATATAGATTACAAACCATTCGTTGATTTTCATTAATATTAAGATTAAGATTAGCATTTAGGATACTCAAATCAGGTTGCCATGTATTTGAATCGAGCATGATTCACTTTTAAATATTCCACTTGTAGGACAAAAATCAAATCTGTGTACAGTTAATTTTTTTTGCTTTCATTTGATGAATGTCGGTTGAAATGAAGTAATTTGTAATAATATTAGCACCCACTGTTTGCAATATGTTTCTATCTTGAAAGAGATATCTCTAGTAGCTTCAAAACATATTTTCACCTTTTTTTTATTCTTTTACTAAAATTTTAGAAATTACATCTTTAAAATAATTTCAATTCTTTAACTGAAGCAAAAAATTGTTCATAAAAACGAATTTTATATTGATATGTATAAGCCTGTTTAAAAACTAAGAATGTGTTAATAAATACATAACTGTGATCCCCATTTACCATTCAATGAAGAAAACTATATTTTGATTGGGTTTTATATACATCCCATTTAAATTCTCAACTTACATATAGGAGTCTTAAATTAAACAGCTAATCGTTTTTCAGAAAAGATAGCCCAAACATAAGATTCCAATCCCAGCTCATTAGTTTTAACGGTCATCGCATGTACGCTTCCACAGCTTTACTCTCCAACGGAAGCCTTAACTAAAAAATGATGATTTAGCAATTCTGGAAAGAAATATACAATCCAATTGAAAATAGAGACAGTTGTCGTGAGTTTGTCTTCTTGTTAAAGTGGTACTTCATAACTAAGTTTCATGAATATGAACGACTTTTTTGTTTTGTACTCACTGGAGGGAATATTTGAATTGTCCACACACAGAAAGTTATGGTTTTATTGCAAGCATTTGTGTGAAATCTATGCAATACTCCCCATTCAATGTCAATTGAAATACAGTATATTTCATATACAATGTTTTAAAAGAAAAGGATAGCTGGATTTTTTAAAATTATTTTCTTAAGTGGGCTCTATTTGGAGCCGTTGAGGAACTTAAAACTACGTTTTTTTCATTACCTTTTAAATTACATTTGACTCTTTAGAAACATTTTCTCTTACAGAAACGGGGGAAATGAGTGCGTTAATAATAGTATGTATTTTTTTTTACAATAAAACTATGCGCATCCTTTCAGTTTTGTATGGTAATGAAAACAATAAGAACTAAAATTGCAATGCAACTTTTAGATGTTCGCGATGACTGATTCGATGTACAAAAATATAAATGATGTAAATAGTAAATACTATATTAGTTTAATTAATATATATGCATATCAATACACAATGAGATGTATTTTTATAAATAAATAACTATGCCATTAATATTTTTGTAAAAATCTGACTAAAAACTTCTAATGAATGAAAGGAAATATTTTAAGGTAGTTTTTATGAAAAAACATTCCAATGCATTTATTTCCCCAACGAAGTTTCATTCTACGTGTTGTACTTCTTCATATTTAAACTGCGTACTTAATTTTTTTAAACAAATTATTACTGGGTTTTTTAGATAAATAACAAAAAAGCAATTAAGTTTCGAGTTAATGTGATTTTTTTTTTTACTTGTTCTTAAATTTTAGTAATTTGCAGACACGACGCGACGAGAACGTTTCCACTCCGAGAAAGGTGGGGTCCTTTCTTTCGTACAGGACTTCAGGGTATCCGTCTACGTAATATGAAATACGTAAATACATATATATTTAATGGGTAAATGATACCTGTTTGTGTTATTGATTTTTTTATAAGTGTCTTTCTGTAATGGCGATAGAAAATACTTTCAGCTGTTCTATTATTAGTTTTAAATATACAGTCGACTCTCGTTAATTCAAACCTTCGATAAAACGAACATCTGGATAATTCGAAATACATCTATGCTCAGTCCCTAGAAAAACTCTTGATATTTCGAACTAAAACAATGCGTTTTGGTACACTCATTATTTTGAAGTAAATCTGTGGCTGGTCAGACTACAACACGCGATAATTCGAAGTTATCCTATAAAACTCTCGACAATTCGAACACTCACTATCATGTAAAGTCCTGTAGCAAACAAGTTGAAGCTTGCATGTTTAGAGTTGTGTTGTCTCTGAGTGTCTCCCCTGTAACGTAGCCTATTTGGTGATCATATGGGGTCAATTAAGTGGACAATAGAGCAACCGTGCCTATTGTCAGCCGTCCCTATCTTTCGTTTAATACGTGGCCTTGCTACTTATGTGTTCAGAAAGGATGATCCGCTTTTGTGAAGAAGAGATGCGTAGGATTGTGTGTATGAATGTATTCTTTAATACAGGACTTTTAACTTCTGTATTTATACTTCGTTATATAAACTTTTTAAAAACACTTAAAAAGAATTTTATACATATATACACAATTGTTGTTTTATTACGTAGTTTCAAATTTAAATGTGTTAGGAAAAAAATTATCTTCGTGTATTTTGGGATTTTTTTTCTACCTTTCTTGAGAATTCGAGCTCTCTTGATAATTCGAAGTTTTTCATTGGTTCCTCTAACTTCGAATTACTGAGAGACGACTGTATTCGCGCGGAAACACCTTTTTCAAACACACTTTAACTCTACGTATATTATTTTCTCTATATTTCTTACTTAATTTGGCTTAGTTGGTTTTGCTCTGGCCTTGTAAGCCCAAGTTTGATGTTAGACCCCTGCCCAAGTTGGTGGCTTTCATGATGTAAAAAATCGACAGCTCCACGTCGTATGATTATGCGACGTGTTAAAGATCCCTAGAGTGCCTGTTGGGCGTGGATACTGTAGGTAAAATTAAATTCCTTGCACAATTCCGCATCGTCAGAGCAGATATCTTTCTCCGATTTGGAAAATAATCGTCAAAATTACATGGCGGCAATTGGTATCTACCTATACAATGTTGCTCTAAAAAGTGATACCCGCTCCCGGAGAATGTACTAGGTCTCCAATGTTAAAAATACCACAATTTTCAGGTCTAGCTGAAATTAAATAAAAATATTTCTTCCTTAAAAAAATTAGTTACTGCATTTTTTTGGAAACAAGTGAAGTTACATTACGAACTTATTTTTACTATTCTTTTTAGTGTTCGTAAAATAGAAAGGTTTCAAACTGCGCTCCAGCGAGAAGGATGACACTGTAGTCGTTATTCCCGGCTGTGCACAGCTCCAACATTGACGGGTTTGTCATTTTTGTTTCGGTAGTTCAGGGTTAGAAATAGGGCGCAAGAGTAATTAATTCGAAATAAATTAAACCTTTTAACTGAAACTAGGACGCATCAAACAAGAACATTTTTTTTTCACGGAAAAACATTGAAAAAAAATCTTTGTAATTTAAATCTAATGAAATAGACACTAAAAGCTAAAGCTTTTTCTATAACATGTCAAAAAAAACCCCATAAATTCGAATTCTAACAGTCAACTGAACAAATCTCACATCGAGATTTATTACAAAAAAAGGATGCTAACTTTAGTAACAAAACTTATAATATCAAATGATAGGGGGAAATAGGAGATAGGTATCAAGAAATAAAATTCATAGCAAGAAAAATTAAGAGTCAAATACATTGTTAAATTAAAGCAGACGATAGCAGTATGAAAGAAAATAATTTCCAACGTTAATAGATGTATTAAAAATAGTTTCAAAGAACCTATTTCATATTTACATATTCTGATTTATATTCAAATCTAGAACAACTACGTGGTTTATTTTTTATACATAACAACCCCCTCGAGTCTAGGTAACGGGTAAAGAGCCATACTAGGCTTTCAAATAGTGCGAGTTATTGCTGCGACCAATTACTTTTTCCACAACATCATGACTGCAATCTCTTTATTTTAATAGGTCTTAAGTAGGGGGGGGGGGGTTTAAGTAAATTGCTTTTAGTACTGTTGATTGAGTGATGTCTAAATATTTGTACTTTTCCTATACGAAAAGCCTTACAAAAATTTCATCCGTTCATTTCATTGAAAAGTTGTAATGTTTTCTAAGGTTTTCGAATACTTGTAAATTCTATTTATTTATTGCCTTTCATAATTTAAATATATTCTGCTTTTTAAAAAATTATTGGCAAAGTTGCTGCTTGCAGGGGGAAAACATATACATTGCATATGCATTTCGAAAACATCCCCCCCCCCTTAATTATTGTATAGGAGTAGTTTTTTGGTGGCTACACTTACCAGCGAAACGGGCGGAACCACACTTCCTAACTTCCACACAAGCATGGTTGCACGGAATCCGACAAAACTAGTGTGGTGGACTGGACTTTCGGAATGGTATGTTAGCTTAGAGATGGGTTCTAGCTGAGGTGTTCTCCACGTCACTTAACCGAGGGTCAAATAAAAAGGAGGTCAGTCGCCAATAGTTATTGTGTTCGTTTATAGTACGTCGTAGGTGTAAAACTTTCTTTTTGTGTTCATTTAGTACAAAATTTTGATAGTATAGTTTTTGAATACATATCAATTCACACACACACACACACAAATATTTTTTTTAGTATAAAGCCAGTTATATATATATACATATAAATCCTACTTCTGATGCTTAAAAAATACTTGCCGGCTAGTTAACATTTTAAACACTTGAAAGCATAAATGTTTTTTGTATACCCTTAAATCCTATGTATTTTATCTACTTTATATTTAAAATGTTTTCTGCGCAGGAAAAATAACCATATTAGAATGCTGTGTTATTTCTTGATAATGAACGTATAAAAAAATCGAAATGGAGGACAAAGGTTTTTAATCTGGCACTATTCAGAGGCAGCTGTAGCTGGATCTAACAACAGAAAAGTTACCAAACTTCGTATGGATACCAATAATGATATGAAAAGTAAGATTCCGGGGGGGGGGAGTCCCGAAAATGGTCGATAGGGGCTGTAACCAAACCGAGAATCAGCATAAAACCTGGATATGAAAGCAAAATCCAAATTTATGCTTTCATATGGATAAACGCACCAATAATTTGGGGTGTAAAAGCATGTGCACAGAATAAGTATGCTCCGATGAAATGAAACAGCTCAAGTGTTTGATGCGACTCATATTGCCAGAACGCGCATTCTTGGAACAGCTGTATATTATCTTGATTATCCATAGCTTATCGTGAGCTGAAAGCGACCTCCTAGATACTAGAACTAGTACAAGGGTGGGCAAACTATGGCACGGGGTGCAATTTTCAGTGACATTCTGCAGTACTCTGCAAATTTGTCAATGTTTGAGTGGATGGAAGTTGATAAATTTAAAATGGACCTTATTTGACAAATCTCTTTAGAATTATGGACATTTACGGAAATAAGAAAAGATCTATGAGATAACTCTAAGGAGATAATTTTACAGTTATTTTGGGAATTATTGAATGTCATTGTGGAAGAGATGTAATTGCTTTAAGACAGAAATTGCATGAACTCTCTTTTTTGTTCGACTATCTAAGTAAAAGTTGTCTCATATGAAAATATTTCAGTCCTCAAAGAATTGTTAAGGGTCTCAGGGTGTTAAAAATGTTTCGAGAGCACAAAATATGAACAATTTTCGACTAGAAATAATTCTTTGAGGTTAAAATGAAATAATTTGATTCTTTTACACATTTTTTATAAAGGAATAAAGTTTCAAAAAAGTATAAAATGTCTAAAATATAATCATAATTTTAAAAATAATAAGCACATAAATATAAGAAAAATTTTTGTAAGAAACAAATAGTAAGTTTTACGACGCGCATGATATTTTCTGAAATAATAATTCTAATTACTAGCAATAAGTTGATTTATAAAGTCAAATATATCCTTATTAGATGGTAGCGATTAGATATAAAAAGAATAAAAAATAATATTTTTTAAAAATAAAAAAAGTACATTTTTAAAATTTTTTTCAAAAAACTTCATTTTTTTGAAATTTTTCAAAAAATTACAAATATGTAATACTATAAATAGCTAGGATTCAAAGATTATGATAGAGTTTATAATTCTGTAAAGTTTTATGCATCAAAGTATGATAGTTTTTGAAACGCAATGCGCGTAAGTGAAAAAAACACAAACTGAGAAAAAAGGCTTTAAAGTTTTAAATTGAATTTGAGAAAATAAATTTTAAAACTTACATGCTAAAATGCTCCAGGATGATAGGATATGCCTTCCTGTTGCTCAAACAGCTCAATTTCTGTACTCTTTTTAATTTTTTTATCTCTCCAAGCTTCAAACGATGACGTTGAGCTCCTCTTTCTTGACGTAAAGATTCGACGATTGTCACGTTCAGCCAGGGACACACAAACATTTTTGTTAATTTTTAAGCCAAATTTCTCTAAAATAGTAATAAGTATTTGATTTCCATCATTAAAAATGCTGGTTGCTAGATTTGCAGCAATCTCTGCAATCTGAAGGCTAGAATCAATCGTCTTCGAACAAAACTTCCAGATTAATGAATTTAAACTTTCATTAGGATTCTGTGTCTTACCTCCTAAGCATTTCTTCAGGAGTGCCAGATGAGATAAGTCTGCAAATACAGGCTTAATTACATCTCGAACAGCTTTCGCAACTGAGGGTTTGTGTTTATAATTTTGTAAATTATTATTAATTGCGGCATTATACTTACACTATGTATTTGGATTTGTAGGACAAAATCAGTGCATCGGTTCATCATCGGTGCTGCAAGAATGACCCCAAACAGCCCAAATGGCTTTCCGCATTTCCTTTACACTAGTAGAATTGCATCGAATAGCATTACCATAGTAATGCGCAAGCTTATCAATTAAACTATCAGTTAACCTACCTTTACCGCCTATAGTTTTACCATCAGATAATTTCTTCTTACCATATACTAATTTAAGCTTCCTAAGCCTTGTACCCATTCTCTTTTGCACATGGCCTACACATTCTATTTTCTGAATAAGATGGCATCGCCGTATGGATTGTTTTCAGAAAGGGCATTGAATGTTTTTGTGTCGCCATCTCCTATGTAGTTCGAATATTTCAGGTTGTGAAGCTTTTCTGATCGATTAAAAATCCTCAACATCCCGTCAACCTCTATCTTACCAGCAGAGCCAAAATAATTTTTTCTACGTGAAATCTTATGCGCTCTTTTCCATTTATTGTACTTGATACCAAACTTTACCCCTTTATAACTGTCGCTTCATTTGCAAAATGAGGACAACACTTCCCTATCCAAAACCTTACCTGTTTCGGCCCCATTAGAGTACATACTCCAATCAACGATGAATGTCCTCTCGTCTTCCAGGTCCCATCACCACTTACCGTTAAAATGTTATCAGGTAACGAAGAATTTTCTTCGACAGCTGCCCTGTTCATGCTTTCTTCGGCGACTTCCTTCATAACAAGTGAAAGTTTATTATTAATAACATCATATGATTTTTGTTCAACAGGATTAGGAAGACTCATTACAGAACAAAAGGTTTTTAATGACTCTAAACCTTGACCTATGCATCTCATTGCTAAAATAGATCTTCTGTTAATCTCTGGAGCATTATTTTTATTCCCAATGTTTTCACAGCTTGAAAAAGTACAAATACTCCCACAGTTTTTACAATGTATTTCAAAATTCGAACATAAACCACAAGTGGATTTTTCATTAATTGTTAATGGTTTATGACATTTTAAACAGCATGATACTGACAAAATAGAGCTAAAGGTTGAAATAAAATCAAAAATACGATATTCTTTGAAGTTTTCACTTACCTTAACAAGATTTCACTTTAATGAAGTCTGAATTCCTGAAAGTGTTTTACTAGAAGCATTTTTCATTTCGGCACACTTACTTGTACTTTTCAATTCTGCACACTTCCTCGTATCTTTCATATCTGTAAAATGTGAGTCACTTACCTTTAAATATTTATTTCCTTTAAATCTTTTGTTGGGGCGATTGCCCAACGATTTTTTCAGAATAAAACAACACATATATTCGATTTAGATAAGCGTTTTAAAAAAACGTGTACTAAAGTAAACACAACAGAATCAAAACACGGCAGAATGAATGTGTTGAGTTGCAGGCTTCCTTCTGATCAACTCAAGCGCTTAAAATATTTCATGAGGCTTATTAAAAACAGAAAAATGAAAGGTATGCAGAAATTTAAAAATAAATGGGCGTGGCATCTGTCCATTTAAAAGTTGTTATGACTAAATTGCTGTTTGCAATTTTTTGAATAACTTTCGAAGTTTTTAGAGTATTGTCACGTGGTTAGTATCAAAATGTTCAGAAAAAAATGAAGAACAAGATATATTTTTTTCGAAAATTCGAAAAAAAAAATTGTTAACACCCCTTAGACCCCTTAACAATTGAATGCTCAGAATCATGTCAAATCGAAAATCACTCATTATACCCTTGATTTTGCTGTATGAAATTGGAGAGGTGCAAGCACTAGATTCGTATTAAAATTTTTGTTTATCTTTTTTCTATAATGAAGGAAAATATTTATATTTTATGTTGTCTATTTCTCTCACTTGAGTAAATATATTTAAAAATACATAATATTTGTAAAATTTAAATTTTTTCTGTGTTGAAGAAATAGTAACATATTATGGTTCTCTTTTATGTTAAGAAACATCTGCAAATAGTGCAAAATTAATACATAATAAAACTGTAAATCCATATTATTGACCTCTATTCTTTAACTTTGCATGCATTATCGCGGGGATCGAATGGTTTCAAAAATGTCCTACTGTGTGGCACGCTGAATCCTATTGGTCAGTTGATTTGGCACGCCACAGCTAAAAGGTTGCCAAACCCCTGATGTAGTATGTAGGAGGTGTTGTTAAAATCCGACAGAAACTAGTACGTTAAAGGACATTATCGCTTAATGTTTTGAAAAGGAATGATTAAGAAGTTCGAAGAACCAGAGTCACTGACAATTTGCCGGGATAGAGGACATCAACCTGTGTCAGAAGTGATCACATGTTGCAAATGTAATCGCTGAAAGGTCACAGGGAACCATTGCTGGAACACATAGCATAGATTGTATGAAATATTTCTTAAGCCATGTTGCATCTGAGAACGGAGGTCATATTGAATAAGGTCGAATTCCCCCCTTCCTCGTCGGGTAAAGGGATGTAGTGAATAATTTTTTCCCACGGAATTTTAATTTCTATGCCATCATTGATCTCCATGCCGTCTGGTGCCGCCATTTTTGTTGTTAGATTGAGCTACAAGTGGCTCTGAAGAGAGACAGCTTAAAAAAATGTCTCTTCTTGTTCTTAAATGTTCGTATAAAAAAGCTTTCCAACCTCTGTCTGATGACGAAGACGTCGCCTCCACTCCGAACTTCGACACCACGCACGTGAAGACAGACGTGTCTTCTTTTTGCATGTATTAAAATACCCATCTACGGGGGCTGAATATGTAAATAGCTGTTCTTATTTTTGCTATTGCAATATGCATAAAAAGCTGTCGATATGTATAAACATCTCTAATACGGGAAAACAAATACTTTAAGGCCCTCTAACACACAGTTGGTTTTAATTATTCCGAAAAGTAAATATTTTTCGTACATCCTTTCATTGTTTCTGCTTTATATTTGAAATTTGCAAAGCCGTCCAAAAATTATACTTGCAAGTCGTTTTAATTCAAATATTTACTTATTTGAAAACTAAATTATGCAGAAACTCATTAAATTTCGAAATCATTGTTGAAATGTTTTTGACTTTCGTAAAACAAGAGTGTCTTAAAACTATGACGACCAAAAACGAGGATGTCACAACACTCCAAACTTCCACACCACGCCATGCGGCCATTGCATTTCCTGCTCCTAGACGTTAGAAATTTTACAAATGTTGAATATGTATATAAATACATATTATGCCGAAAAATAATTACAATAGGCACTATTATAGATTGTTTTAAATCTTATCAAGTATAAAAGTTGTTTTTTTTTTCGAATTCCCTTTTATTGTTTTCGTTTGAACTTTCAAGTGGGGAATCGTTATAAAAATTATAATTTTAAAAGTTTTCGTATTTTTTTTTTTTTTTTTGTGAAATTTGAAGCACAGAGAAATTACCCTACGAAATCATTGTCGAAATAATTTTATTTTTTCGTAAAGTAGAGTATTTTTCTACTACGTATTAGTAAAGATGACGTCACTTCCATTCTAAACTTCCACACCACGTCACATGCATGCACTAGAAACCGATCTCTACGTGTTAAAAATTTAAATACTCGTGTATAGGATGTCAAGTCTGTAATGGATGGGCTATCCCCATCCATTGGTGTACGAGAATTAGAAGAAAAACAAGCCATTGTCAAAACAATACAATTTATATACTATTCCCAACAACGACACATATTCAACAAACCAAGGTAAGAAATGTGTCAATTGATAAATATGGGAGCCACCGCGCGAAGTAGACGAGATAATAATAATAAATCGGGTCACTTACACTTAGCACTTCCAGGCAACACACCTTCTTATATTTGAAGATATTTTCTGAAGTATAATCCAACCACAAACACCGACCGAATCCAAAATTTAACAAATAATTGACTAAGTCGTCAATCTTAATATTAATCAAACAATCTATGAAGAGCTCCCGTCTAGCTTTACGTTATCTTACGTTATATTTATAAATATTCGAGAACAATGCAGAAGCTAGAAAAAAATTTTGCGTAGTCCACAATTAAGCTGTAAAAAGCTGTACGCTATTTAATTAAAAATGTTTCACATGTTCAAAAAATAGAGCTTGCTCAAATAAACGTGTATCAAATTATTAAAAGTATACATGCGTATTTAAAGTTAAACTTTTTTAAAAAAAACTAGAATACATAACCAATGCTCTAGTCATCGCATTAGTATTACATATAACTTTTAAAATTTTAAAATCTTTTTTACGTTTTATAACAAATGATTTATGTCCACCCAAATTTTGTTTTCTTCGGGCCACTTGTTAAAAAGACATTTGCTTGTCGCTGTACTAAACGATGAACATGAAAATGTGGAGGAATTATGTACATTACCGTATTTTTAAATATGAATTTAAAATTATGTAACGAATTTGAGTTACCATTATTTTAAAACGAATAGGATATTAATTATGATTTTATTACGTAAAATATAAATATAAAATCGTGGGAAATGTTCTTCTTTCTGAAATTATTTTGTATAATCTTTTCATTCCATTGTAATAATGATCTGGAATTTTAGATTACAAACAGATTACTAATATTTATTAAAAAAATAAAGAGCAGACGTTTTTGAAATTTTAAATTTACGTCCATTTTTAACGATTAAGAACATCATCGATTCATTTATCTTGAATTAATATTAATTTGTTTACCAATGGAATTTTGAGAATTGATTATGGTAAAAAGAAAAAAAAAATATTTTTTTCTCTGTAGTTTACTTTTTTCTATAATGTACATTTAAGTGTTAGTTCTTAAGATAACTTTTTTTCCAATTTATTCTTCATTCTTATAAAACTAATTCGGTTTCTTGTTGTTGTATTCACATTGCATGTGTTTTAAAGAGAGAAAATTGTTGATTTTTTTAGTTTTTGACCTAAGATTAAATTATCGTTTGGTCTTGGTTTTTATCAGTTTTTTTAAAAAGTATTGAATCTTTCTTTTCTCTTATTTTCATACAATTATCTAAAATGGTCTCAACAAAAAGCATTTCTTTCTTTTATTTATTTATTAATTCATTTTTTGATATTTCCATTAATTGAATCAATGTGTTTTTCATAGTATTTCTTTTTGAAAGAATCTATTTACGCGGCTTTTGAATTGCTTTAAAGAAGTGAATTTTTTATGTATTTCCTGTACGCAGACTAGAACAGAGATAACGAACGAATGGCTTGCGTCCCATTGATGGCACGCGACACAATATTTTGGGCATGCAGCTGATCAAAACGGTTTGCATTTTAGTTCAAAATAACAAAGTATACTATGAAGTATTACGAACAAACGCGAGTGATCGGTCGTGAAGTGGCGAGGAGTACTCTCGTTTGTTATTGTTATTGTGTTCCGTATTTTTTTTCAAAAAATTACACATCCCAAACTTGAAAAAAATATCAAAGACATAGATGTACATGAGAAACCAGACGTAGAAAAAGATTTATTGCTTAATTTATTTCTGTAATTGATCTTCAATCAAGGAATTTTCAGCGAGATTTTCTCAGTTCAAAAAGATATAGGAAACGCTCAAGCTTGTTACATACCCGGATGTGACTTCGTTTGATAAACTGAACTTGTTCCAATTGGATTGGTTGGAAATTGAAAACTTTGCAATGCAATCTGATTGATTTCCAGTCAAATTCAATATTGATTCAAAAATTTATTGAAATGAGAAAAATATTGGAATTAATTGAAACAGAAAGATTAATAAGCAATATAAGTAAAAATGACAATAACGGAATTTGGGAAACATGGAGTTCGATTCCAGACACATTTAATTGTGCGATGAAGCTGACTCACGCTATTTTAACCCTATTTTCATCTACCTATGTCTGCGAGTCATTATTTTCAGAGATGAATAACATTAAAGACTGGCTTGGAGACCGTTTGGCAGATGACTTCAATTCAGCATGCATTCTGCTAAAAGTAATATATTACAATCCTAAAATAAGTTATTTGTCATCTAATCTGCAACAACAGAAGTCACACAAACGTTACTTTAATTTGAATTGCACGCATAACTAAAACATTTATTACCATACAGTGCAAAATGTATTTTTTCGTAGTAAATAAATAGTTTTAAGTTGTTGTATTCAGTTTTATTATTTTCCAATAATCACAAGTCAAAATTATTTTAAGACACTCCTATACTTCAGTAAACACTTCTTTAGAAAACATGGCCCATTGATCCATGAAGGTTCGCCATCCCTGGACTAGAAAGGCCCTGCACTTATGTTTTCGCGTCAGTTTATTATCTAAAGAGGAAAATATATAAAAAATAACAGACCATTAATCTCGGCTAATTTTAGAGAAAATCGATTAACAATACCTTATTTATATATCGATAAAAGATTTCGAAAACATGTTACGATCTGAAAAACCACTCATAAAATGCAAATAAAAATAATACTTTTGAAATTTACTCCAAAAAAGGAACAATAAATGTGTAAAAATTCAGAGTAATAATTTAGATCATTGAAGAAAATTTTTTTTCTTGTGATTAACTTTTTAAAATGATTACTAATAAAAATTCTTTTCTCCAGTATTATTTTTTTCTTACAAATAAAATATTAAATAATTTAGATATACTGTGATGCGTTAGATAAGCTCTTGTTCTTGAAGTGCTGTTTTCTTTGGAGTGTTTAAACCATGTTATTAAACTCAATGACGTAGTAACCCATGAGGACAAATCCTACTGTGCCCAACTCAGTTTTCGTGACCTTGGGTACTGAGGTGCATGATCAGATGTTCCGGTCAGATGGTCAGTCTTACGAGAAACTCCCAGTGTTTAGTTCCCAAGCAAGCTTGGTACTCATTTATCGACCCACCGCAGGGATAAAAGGTTGAGGTGACCTTGCCCAGCCTGGGATTTGAAACCCGAACCTGTGCCGTGGAAGCGCGGTAAGCTACCACTGAGTCACTAGGCTTCAAACCCTCTTATTGCTCAAGTAAAAAAATAAAACTTTCATTCGAAGTAAGTCCCAATTATTTTATCCTCCTTCCATTTTCTTCAAAATATTTTATCCATTTTACGACTGAAATTCTGATGAAAGCGCTCTTTTTGTGTAAAGCTCACGATAAATGTCGAGTTAAACTGCGAGCAATAAATACCTTAATTAATTTTTAAGGATACGAATTTCATATCTTATTTTTAAATGAATGGGAGGAGGAAGGAGGTAGTAGAGAAAAAACGCGTAAAGAGTTTATTAAATTTGTTTATATAAAACAAAAAGAAGAAGAACAGCGATGTAAACACTGCTAATATTGACAATGGATCAAAATGAAAACAAATTCTTAAAAACTTTCAAACAAATACCGTTACGCCATCGTCATAATTTTACATTTAGTGTTATTGTAATTAATGAAATATTTTATATCGCGGGGGGATGATGTTTACAAAGCAGAGCGTTACTTTTTTAAACTGTAAAATTTTTCAAAAATCCATCGATTATTTGAGCATGGAAGAAAAATTTATTTTCTGTTTTTCTCTACAAGCACCAATAAATAGAAAAAATTAATTGAATGAATATATTAAAAACCACATTTATAGTGTATTTTCTTGAGTGGATTTTGCATATTTGAACATCCATTTCGCTTTGAAGTCGAACAGAAAGGAAAGAAAGAATTCATTGGAAATTCCCCCATTTGATTCTGTAATTTAAACAACAGAGCAATATGGCTGAAATTCTATCATACCCAGTTAGTTATCACTTCCACACCAGAATATTCCACAGTTCCTATTTTTTGATTAAAATATTCAACGAAAAGTGAGGTTGAGTTTTTCTTTTAGTGCAGATAACATTTGGATGAAGTAAAAAAAATATATATATAGTTTAAAAAAAACTAAAGAACACGCTTTTATACTGAATCGAACTAAAAAGTAAAAAAATAATTCTTAATACAAGAATAAAATGATGAACGAGAAAATGAATGTCATTGGGGGTAAAAGCGCGTGGGGTGTCCTATAAATATAGCAATTGTTATAGTTTTTAACTTCTTTCAATTCCGAAAATGCACCCCACGCTTTTACCCCAATGACATTAATTTTCTCGTTCATCATTTTATTCTTTATTAAAAATTATTTTTTTACTTTTTAGTTCGATTCAGTATAAAAGCGCGTTTTTTTTAGTTTTTTTCAAACTATAATTTTTATATATGCACAAAACTGTCTGGATGAGTACGATATGTTTATTAACAATGTAATTTTTTCAATTAGTCCTCTGATAAAAGAGTATAACTATTGCTGAATACGCTTTTTTTTTCTTTTATTTCTTGCAAAAAATCGTGTTTCAGTCAGCGAAGTTAATTTTCTAGCGAATGGAATTTTAAATCAAGCTTAATGAAAGAAGTAAAATAATACTTCTAGGAAGACAATTTGTATTTGGGCTATTGATTTCGGAGTAACAAAATATGTTTTAGTCATCACTTCCACTGAAAAGTCTCTGGAGATCCAATCGTGCAGCTGTACTAAATGTGTGTGCACACCAGACATGACCTCACTGCTAAATGAAAACACATGGAATTCAGATATCGGAGACAAAACAAAATGATTTGGATCAGAGAAAGAGTGATATATATATATATTTTTGAAGGACTATTGAATAAAATTTTTTCAATGTAGAAATATATGATCGTATTTTTTTCCCCCTACTTAATTTTTTTCTTTCTGGCAGGGTTGGTAAAATCTTCGTTTTCTTCTTTCTTTTTTATTCTCAGAGCACGTTTTTGGACTGTATAAAATAGTCGTTGGGAGGGGGGGGGGGATAATCAGAGTGCTAGCACTCTCGAGCTTCATTCTCGCATCGTTAGGATTTTGATTGACTGTAATAGTATGACTGCCCTTTGTAAAATTAAAATACTTAAGGTATCCGACTACTTGAGACAACTTTTTTTTAAAAAAGTTGAGGTATGGGGATTTTTTTGTTTTTAGATTTGTTTGTACATTTTAAAAGAAATATGCTAAAATTAAGAAAAGAAAAAAGAAATTATTATTACTAAAAAGGGCCCTGATTAAAAAATTGGTCCATATGGAGAAACAGAAATTTTCTTAGAAAAAAAAGCATAAATTGTAATTTAATATATATATTTTTAAAATTTCAACAGAAACACAATTTACAGTAATAATACATTATAAAAATTATGTATAGTTACTGTACAAAGAATAAAATATATAATACTATAGTATATAATTAATGTATTTTTTGGTATACTTCTCATTTAAGTGTATTTTTTTAGTGGATTGTTGTCGTTGTTTAAAAGTTAGTGAAATTTTTCACAAGAGTTTGTTAATTTATATTTCGTACATAAAATGGCTTTGAGTATCCACACTTTGTTGTGATTTCTCTGATGCCTACACTTTATTTACCTTACCAAAAACGCGTTCAATTGTAGTGAGTGTTACACAATTTTTAGTGCATTACTATATGGAAAATGATTTGTTTCAAAATGATGTACCAAACAAAACTAACCATTTGTTTTTTATTGTGATTTTTCGGATGCCCAAGATTTGGCCTGTCCCTTATCACCAACTTTTTTAATAATGGCATTTCATTAAAAATCATTTCCAGAGGCCTTACGATGTAGGAAATTTTGAGTAATATGATTGAATAATTTTTTGCGCATATTTCCACAATTAAGTTCTTGTTTTAATGTAACCCAATGAAAATATTCAATATTATTGTAACGTCGTCTGAGAGACAGTTACAACATTTTTTCGTCGTTGTCATTCCCAGAAAAAAAATTTGCAAATTATTCGTTAAATCAAAACAATGGTGGTCGAATTCTAACAACTGAACAGTTCTCGGTAATCTCAATTCTCAAGAATTACTTTTTTTTCTTGAAGTTGAACTTAATCCCTTCAGTGGGTCAAAAAATGAAGCGCCAAGCTTACTTGGGAATTGAACATTGGAGGTTTTACGTCAGACTGACCGCCTGACCGGAACATCTGCTCGTGCACTTCAGTGCCCTAGGCCACGAAAACTGAGATGGGCTCAAAAGGCCTTTAAACTCTGTGGGCTGTTTCGTCACTGAGTTTAGTTTGATTTATTTAGTTAAACATTACAAAATTAACAAAAATTATATGTGAAACTGCCACATGGCCGCCAAAAACCATATATTCATTTTCCGTTCCCTAGCTTGTCATGCATTATTTGCATCCAAACGCAATAAAAGCGTCTGGTCAGTTTAGTGCTGGACAATTTCTTTTTTTCAATCGCCGTAACGTTCTCACAGCGTAATTGTAAATACGCTGTGAGAACGTGATGTTCGTAAGTGTTTAATTTCAACACTTAAATAGAAAACCAGCAACTCAAATGAAAATTACAGAGATAGAACCCCTCCCCTTTTTAACAGTTAGGTTATTCCCCGATGTTTTTACACCAAGGCAAACTCTTGATTTCTTCTTAATTTTAATGTACAAATATTTTCTTCATATCCATGATATTAATGATTTCTAAAGTTACAAGAGACATTAAACTCTTTTATATGTAACAATAATACGTATACTTCTTGAATGTATAAAATCATTAAAAACTGAATATGAAACATAATTAATTGAGAAGCAAAAAGGTTGTTTGCTTGTATCTTAAATTTTGTCTGTGTTGTAAGACATGGCGTACATTTCATCTATAACCAAAAGTGGCGAACCTTTTTGAAAAGTGGATGAAATTTTGTTCATTATTTTTTAATGTTAATTCATAGATCATTAGCTCATTCGATAAGGGGGGGGGAGTAAAAAGGGTATCAATATTTTTAAAATTTGTCAGCAAAGAAAACACGATTGTATACTTTTTTTTCCAAGCTCCCATTTTTTAAAATTCTCTAAAATATTACATTTTCTTCTTTTTTTTAAATAAAGAGCGATCAAAAAGGTAGACATCTAGAAATAGTTTTTAATTACATACAACAAGAGCTACTGCTCCAGAGGCCTTTGCACTGAGTACTTGAATGAACGTAAAATAAAGAAAAGCACAAAATAGTTTCTTCATTAATAAACCTAATGACAGGTATGGGTAGAGTGAGGTGCTAGTTCAGGTGTCACTTGACCCATTCTCAAAATTACGA
>BMAO01003457.1:0-26221 GCA_019973975.1 Trichonephila clavata
GTAGCTCGTCGCGTAACTGATAACTAATACTGTTAAGAACTGCGTGTTGATCGACCGATGCTTCAATTCATTTGACTTCAAATAATCTAACTCTTCACTTTACTACCCTCTATTGTTAACTCGCGAAACCCGAACTTATATAATATTTCTCATTTGCATAAATCACGCTTTGGCTCCCGGTGGAGATTGGTTGAAATAAATAAAACTTTAAAGAAATATTGAGGAGGTTAGTGAAAACCGTACAGATCCGTCACAAGGTGATTATAGATTGGCAACCAAAACGAGAGATCCACGTATTGAAAATTGCGAGGCAAATGGTTTTCGCTTGCATGCCTGGAATGGGGATTGCTTCTGGCCATCTGAAGAAGCGGTCGATTATCGTAAGAAGATAATGATGACCTTCAGATGGTGGCAAGGGACCTACAATATCTATGTGAATGTGAGTGTTGTGTGTGAATCTAGCGTCAGGAAGAGAGAATTCCTGGAGGTGTTTTAGTGTGCCTTTGGATTTTCGACTTTTGACACTATTCACAACACCGGACCCATTGCTTTATCTGACATTTCATGCCAGGCCACACGTAGAGAGAGCAGATGAGTTTTGTAAAAGCTGCTATTCCGGGATGTGCCAGATTATGAAGATGGTTAAATATTGTTCTTCGAAACGATGAGGAATGAAAGGACGTGGAATTCCTGTTGAAGTATCACAAAGCAAATTGCAATCTGAGGTTTGGCATGGTTTAAGCTCTAATTTAAGAGATGATTCATTACTTGGCAGAAATTTTTGAACTTTTGGATCATTTTTCTGTGCTAATTCAAATTCTTTAAAATTTAAATTTGAAGAATTAGTAATGGAATCAATTTCGATTCTGCAAAGAGCATCAGCAATTGTGTTCTCGGAACCTTGCACATGCCGAATGTTGGTTGAATATTGGGAAATTAAACCTAAGTGGCGAAATTGTCGGGAGAACATTGATGTGGGTTTTGTTTAAAAGCATAAATTAGTGGCTTTTGGTCAGTGTACAACGTGAAGTTTCTGCCTTCTAACATATGTTTGAATTTTCTTATAGCCGAAAAAATTGAACATACACTGGTGTTCAAAATTCCAAATTTCTTGCGGATATTAATTGGGTGAAGAAGAAACATTGGGTTTATGTAAAACTTTTCAGTCGACTATGTCCTGCGCGAAATACCGGCACCTATCGGAACGCGGAGAAACCGATTCACGCAGCATGGGCAGTTCAGACAAGTTTCGAGCTACTGCTGTGCGAAGGAACGTTGTTAACCATCAAACAAGGTGAATGATGGCACAAAGAAGCCAATTGGACATGTTTACGAAAGGAAGAATCGTTGGGATGCTGGAATCCTCACGATCACAAACCGAAGTGTCTCGAATTCTGAATGTGGACCAGTTTGTGATCTCAAGACTGTGGCAGAGGTTTCAAAGAAGGGGAGATGTTACCCGACAACCAGTATCAGGTCGACCAAGAGTCATAACCCCTCGCCAAGACCGATGTCTGGTAATAAGTGCGTGACGTCAGAGGGGCAGTTCTGCCAGAGCACTGGGTTCGGCGCTCACAGTCGCCACAGGAATACGAATTTCGAGACAAATTGTTTACAGGAGACTCAATCATGCTGGCCTGTATGCCAGAAGACCAGCAGTTTGCATTATCTTCACGTCTGCGTATAAACGCGCTCATTTGAACTGGAGTTTGAAGCATCAACATTGGAGTGTGGGAGAGTGGGCCAATGTGATGTTCAGTGGCGAGTCCCGGTTTAGTCTGAGCAGTGATTTTCGGCGGGTAACGATATGGAGAGAACGTGGAACACGTTTTGAACCAAGAAACATAATGGAAAGACATCATTTTCCTTCAAGGGGAGTAATGGTATGGGCAGGCATCATGATGGACGGCTGCACAGACCTCCATTTCTTTGACACGGGGTCTGTGACTGCTCAAAGATACAGAGACAAAGTTCTTGAGCCTTATGTTCGCTTATTTCGAGGTGCTGTCGGTCCTGACTTCATATTCCTGGATGATAATGCGCCATGTCACCGAGCGGTGCTGATTGATGACTTCCTTGAAATGGAAAACATCCAGCGCATGTCATGGCCTGCGAACTCCCCTGATCTAAATCCTATCGAACATGTATGGGATATGCTCGGGAGACAAATTACAGCCCCTTCGCACCCACCAAGCTCCGTTACAGAACTGACGAGAGCTCTCCAAGAAGCTTGGAACCGTTTCAGCCCACAACTCATTCGTCATCTAATAGCAAGTATGGAAATCGTTGTGCAGCGTGCCTGGCTGTCAGAGGTGACCACACGCCTTATTAAACTGCAGCATCAGTATTTTATTTAATGTTTTCTTTCATTTTTTCTTCAAAGTGTGAATCCTGGCTATGCTCAGTTTTCTTTCAAACAGCTACTTTGGATAATAAAATTAAATATTGTCATGCTTTTGATTTGCTTCCTTATTTTATAACCATTTTACACTCGCATATCACGTTTCCCACCATTCTGATTTACAGTTCCCTCTTTATTCACATAATTAGCAATTATGTTTAACTTTTGAACACCAGTGTAGTTCCCTGTCAGAAGTTGACCAGTTTTGCTGACTTTTATTAAGTTTCATGGAGAAAGAGGCTATTGGTTCCCTTACCTTGTGATAATTGGGATAAAGTGCCTCCAATAGCAATATCTGAAGCGTCCACCCGTAGGCTCAATTGAGCCCCTGGAATAGGATGTCTTACAAGGGTAGCTTCTGCCATAGCGTTTTTCGCTGCAAGAAAAACTTGTTCTGCGTTTTCATTCCATTTTAATGGTTCGGATGATTTGTGAACACTAGAATGAGATTTCTTTTGATTTGTATGTCCTTCTAGAAACTGAACAATGGGAGCAAGTATATGTGTGGCTTTTGGTATAAATCACCTATAAAAGTTAAACATGACGAAAAATCTCCACAACTGAGTCAATGTGTTTGGTTTAGGAAAATATATAATACATTTTACTTTATCATGTAGAGGCTTGATTCCGCTTTCTGAAAGATCGAAACCTAAAAAGTCTATTGATGATGCACCAAATATGCATTTAGAAACATTAATGCATAGACCGTATTCCTCTAGTTTTGAAAATAAGTTTCTTAAATGTTGATAATGTTCCTGAGGATTTTAAGATGCAATCAGAATGTGATCGACAAATGCTTAAATTCCAGGTAAGCTACTGGTGACTTCATCTATAAAATGTTGCGGAGGCGTTACACAATCCAAATTGCATTCGTATACTCTCGAATAAACCAAACGGAGTGCAAATTGCCGTTTTGTGTATATCATCTAGGTGAATAGGAATTTGATGATAGGCTTTTATTAGATCAATTCGACTAAAAACTTTTGAGCCATGTAATTCAGCTGTAAAATCAGCAATACAAGGAATGATGTATTTATCTTTTAATGTTTGAGAATTTAAAGCTTTGTAATCTCCAACAGGTCTCCAATCTAAAGTACCTTTCTTAGGAACCATATGAAGTGGTTAAGCGTAGTTACTTTTCGAAGGTCGTAAATGTCCCGGATGCATCATATTTTGAAATTCTGTTTTTGCAATTTTTAGGTGATTTGGTGTCAACCTTCGGGGTTTTGCCACCACAAGAGGACCTTTCGTTATTATATAATGAGCAGTTCCATTATTCACTGGTTGATTTGGATTAGGCAATTTTGTGATAGAGGGAAATTCTTTCAAATGTTTACGATAAATTGTATCTTTAGAAATAGAAATTTGAACTGAATGGAGATTAGCATGTTTTAAATGGCCTACTGATTGAAATTTTGTTTTAGTATCTCTAAGACATTTGTCGTGAGTTATACCCTCCCCTCAGATTATCATCTCCCCGTCTACCGTTAAATGTTTCTGGACGTGTAGGCGGATTAGAGAAATCAAGAGACATAGTTGCTAATCACTATATTTATTGATGCTTATTAATCACAGAAATGCCACAATCACACGATTCAAATTTAAGAGAAATAAAACACAGTGGAGTATGAGAAGGAGTTACTACTAGCGGAACAACGGAATCGCGACTGAATCCACGAAAGATCAAACACGTACAATTACAGCTAAAACACGTACACGTATTCACAAATTTCTAAATCACTCTAACCTTATCCTTGTAACATTGGCGGTTCCGTCGTGGTGATGAATTCCTTACTGGCTGGATCGGATAATGGAGACGGATCCACCCTCGGTAGTACGGAATCTTTTCCAATTTCAATCTACTGCTCTCCGGCGTAGCTCGTTGCGTAACTGATAACTAATACTGTTAACAACTGCGTGTTGATCTACCGATGCTTCAATTCATTTGACTTCACCTTTCTAACTCTTCACTTTACTCTTTTTTGTTAACTCGCTAAACCCAAACTTATATAATATATCTCATTTGCATAAATCACGCTTTGGCTCCCGGTGGAGATTGGTTGAAATAAATAAAACTTTAAAGAAATATTGAGGAGGTTAGTGGAAACTGTATAGATCCGTCACACATTTGTGTCTGAGATCTGGCATCAATTCAAAATAATGGAGGAAATCTACAACAAGAATTGGCGTACTTACATCTGCAATCAGAAAAGTCCACTTAAAATCTCTTCGTAAATTAAAATTTAAGGTTAATGTTTTCTGCCCATATACGCTAATTGAGGATGAATTCATGGCAAAAAGGGTTTTGTTGAGAAGCATTTCTTTTTTGATAGACATTAGCAGGAATTAAAGAAACGTCAGAGTCGGTGTCGACCAGAAAGGAGATATTAGTTATCCGGCCTGAAATGAACAGGCGACGTGATTCCATGGGCAAAGAATAAGCCGCCATTTTTCTTTACTGGTTTCGTTTCCCTGCCATGTGCATGGCTTAACGCATTTTCATTTCCTAAATTTTTTCCGAAACGCCTGTAAAACCAGCAAATCGAAAAATCACCCTTATTCGAAATGCTTCTTTCACGGTAATTCTTGTTCCGACGGTATCGAGAGCGACCACGAGAGATTGAAAGGCGATCAATTCTTTTATTTAATTTTTCTTAGATTCTAATGACTGTTTCTTTTTTTTATTAGAAACAGAAAAAATTGTCAATAGGAGATGGCGAGACTTCGAGAATTCTGTCCGCAATGTCGGTGGCTTTGTCTAACGTGAGGTCAGAAACAGCAGCTAAAATTGTTTGAACTGAAGACGGCAAACGCTGCAGAAATAACTCCGTCATTAGTTTATCGTCAACATTCAAAGATTCTGCTCGCCATTTCATCTTACGCAGTAGTTCGGAAGGTTTTCGAGAACCTAATTCTTCCCCCGAAAGAAGTTTCCGAATCTCCTGCTGGGACGATTCCCCTGAACGATTTATGAGTTCGTTTTTTATTTGCGCGTAGAGATCAGTGGCATCTGGGTGCATGAGGACATCGCGAACTAAAGACGCGGTGTCGAGAGGGAGATGCGCTACTATGTAATTGTGTGTGTTTGTGTACTTAGTTAAAGACTCAGTTATTGGTTTTGGGGTTGCTAAAGCGAATGTACTCTCGCACATAACAAACCACAAGGTGGGATCGGATCTATTATATACTGGTATTTTTACAGCATTTACTTCCGACATTGTGCAAGGTTTTAGAACAAAATTACTAAATAAACAATAAAATAGATATGCATTCCATGATAAAGCGCTATAATAATCAGTAATACTATAGTTAATTAGAATTTGGCATTTTCAACAATAGAACATGATCTTTTTAACTTGTATCACAGGAATTTTATTTCATCAGAAATTATTATATGCAATTAATTAATTTTAGCATTAAAGATGAAAGAATAAAATAAAATATGAAATTAGTAAAACAATTCAAGTTAAATTAAAAGCACAAAAAATGAAACAGAGAAAAAAAGATCCACCAATCTGTGATACATTTGCATTTGAAGATGAGTGCCACATCCGAAATCGAAACCAAGGAAGTAGATACACGGATCCATGGACAAAGGAATTGAGTCCTTATTTTAAATTTAAATAAATGACGATGTTTTTCTTCATCACCATCGATTTGGTAACAGACTGTTCACAAGTTAAAATTTGTGCGTGAAGATACGGGGTCACCACTATTGTGAAAAGAGGCAACATTTCTCATTCTATATTAATTTATTGCGGTGCTCGCCACGGATCGGCTTAGTGCAGGGGTTGGCAACCTTTTGAGTCGGAAGAGCCAAAAATTATAATTTACAAAATTTCAATGTTTTTAAAGAGCCACAAATTTTTTTTCTTGCCAACAATAAATAGTACTTCTATAAATAAAGTTTTTTGATAACAAAAAACTAATATATTTATTCATAAGAAAAATAACTATTTATTTATTTATAAGTAGTGTTTTTCACAACAAGTTAGATAATATATTTATGACATTATTAGATAATTATTTATTATTTATAAGTAAAAAATTAAAACAATTAAACATTTACTTACAACACTAACTTGTACTTCAATAACAAACAATTGAGCAAACAAATTCAATGGGAGCGATGGCTTTGCATGGTTATTCAAGAAGAAAATTTAAAATTTACTATAAATATTGTAACTTGTACTTAAAAAAAACCATAACATATATTTGATCAAACAAATTCAATAGGAGCGTTGGCTTTGCATGGTTTTAGAAAGTTTGGATAAATTTGGCTCATAACTTGTTGTTTTAAGTTTCAAACACGACTCAAAATTTTCATTCGTTAGTTGGCTTCTTACTTTACTTTTAATTACATTCACGCAAGAGAACGCTTGTGCTCGCACGAATATGTTGATCCGATAGTCAGAACTCCAAATGCCAACTTCTCCTCACTGTAGCAATCTGGAAGACTATTCCATGCGTCGAATATAAGTGCCTCAACTCGCGGCATTTCTTTTAAAGTTATCCACTTTTGTTGCGTTACATACATACATTTCTAGACCTCCAACTCTTCAAACTTGCTTTTCGACTCCATGAATTTTTCACTCCACAAAGCTTTACTTTTAAATCGATCAATTGCATTTCTAGAGATCCAATATCAATTCCAAATGGCTCAATGGGATTTCGTTACTACTTGTGTTGAGAGGATTTATTATAAATGCTAGAGTGGTTTTGTTAGTTTTAAATTGCTCAAATCTGTCAGCAAATTCATCTTTAATTTTATTTATAACTGTGCTGAAGTAATTCGTGTCAACAGTTGCACTGGTTTTATCGCGATATTGCTTTAGAAATTGAAAATGAAGTAATTTACTGCTCTGAATATCTTCTGCAAAAAGAATTAATTTTTAATTGAACAAACCAATTCTTCTACCAAAACATAGGCTGGGTTTCCCTTTCCTTGCAGTTTTAGATTCAGCTCATTTAATTTCGCTGTGATATCCACCATTAAGTAAAATTTTTACAACCATTTGTCGTTCTCTAATTCAGGGTGATTAATGTCTCTTTCATTGAGGAATGTATTTATTTCACACACACACATTCATGCTCATAGCAAAACGTTTCAACACCTTACCTTTGGAAAGCCATCGCACTTTATTGTGAAGAAGGAGGTCGGAATATTGAGTCTCTCTTTCGCTTAAGAATTCTTTAAACTGACGATGGTAGAGTGCTTTTGACAAGATGCTGTTAACAAGCTTGATTACCAAATTCATGACCTCAACTATTTCGGCACAAAGTGCTTCTTGGTGTATTATGTAGTGAAACGTAAGAATTTCGTGGTTTATTTTGCTCTGAAGAATCGTTGTTGTACTTTTATTTTATCCTGTCATACTTCAGGCTCCATCAGTTGCTATTGAAACGATTTTATTTAAATCTATTTTATTGTCTTCAAGGCCTTTTTGCGAGGCATTTGCTATATCTTCCACTCTAGTTTGTCCCGAGAGCGGTAGCAAACTTAGAAGTTCTTCTTTTGGTCCTTGGGAAGACATATACCTGACAAGAAGGGCAACATGTGCCGTGTCTTTTATGTCGCAAGACTCATCTATAGCAAGTGATAAGGCAGAAGAAAGTTGAATATCTTACATCTGCAAATACTATGCTACATTTAAAGATATTTTAGCTGTTCTATCTTGTACTGTTTTAACGAATAGTGGCAAATCTTTGATTTTTTTTCAAGATTTCTGGTTTGTTTTTGAAATTACGAAACAGTTCTTCAGATGCACGTATGTGTGAAGCAATCTTTGACATACTCACCATCTATGAATGGTTCGCCTTTTTTTTGTTGCAATTTTTAGTGATACCGCGAAGTTTGCCAAATTAACATTACTTGTAGATTGCGTCCAGTTACTTAACATGGAACTTGATTACTGTTTTTACTTTTGGAGCTCATCGCCAACTTTTTTTCGTTCATCACCGGCTGGACATTTACTAGTAAACTGAGTATATTTTGTAGTGAATTGTCTCTCTAAATTTGATTTCTTATTGTGTGCGAGTTTTTCGTGGCAAATGAGACAAGTCGCAAGGCCATCTGAATTGCATATGAAAGTGAACGACTCCGTCCCATCCCGATTGAATTCTCTTTGCTCTTCTTCAGTTATCTTTTTTTTGTAGACGCCATGCTTTCGGTGAAGCTGTAATAAAGAATTTTTAAAACTATTATTTAGATATTCAAAACAGCAGATCACAAACTTTGCAATTATTTGCTATGTCACCGTATACCTGCGTAAATACATACGAGAAGCTGGGCATAATGAAATATAATTTATCAAAAAACATTTTACAACGATATTTCCCAATTAAAAATACTTACCAAAAAAGATAAATAATTCTCTAATAATTTGATTATTAAAATAAATAATTTAGACACGAAAAACAGTTTGTCTCACTCTCTCACGTACTAATTGACTATAAGTACATAGTTTCGTCTCATCTGTGGTCGCCTCCCGTGTGCGGTGATCGCCGACTGGCACGAACGGACTTGTCAGAACGTGTTTATCACGGCGCAGTCGGCACATTGTAGTTTTTTTTAAAATTTTGGCAAATATTAGATACTTAGTTTACGAGTAAAGGTGTTATGCCCAGCTACGCCGAAAACAATGAAAATTGCCAAACATATAAACAATCTAAAACTGCAAATACATATTTTGATCCTCAGAGTTCGAAAATAAGTTTATTAAATAACAATCTATAGGTACTTACACTTATATTTATTATTTTAATGCTAATTTTTAAATAATAAAAGCTATAAAATAGATAAATAATAAAATAGGTAATTATGTATAATATGTATTTTAAAACTATATAACACTTATTATGTTACCCACCTTCACTTCGGATTTTTTTTATTATATATGTACATACATACCTTTTTAAAGATAATTCACTTCTAACTCTTTTACTTGAAACAACAAACTATACGTCACAGCCAAAGCAATGGTGAAGACGCCAAATTGGAAACATCCGACGACACGGCGTCATTAGAGAGCTTCCAACGGACTGACGACAGTGGGAGGGGTGCGGTGAAAAGTGAATACAACTGACTGAGAGATAGAAACGGTGCCTAATCCAAGTTAATCGATTCAGAACGATTTTTAAATGTTTTTTTTTTTATAAAATAAATTATTTTTGCGTATGGAACTAAAGAGCCGCAGCTTCACATCCAAAGAGCCGCATGTGCAGTGGCGGATTAAGCGGGTGTCGGACCTGGCGGCCGCCAGGGGCCCCAAGCTTGATGAGTGCAAAGGCCAGCGACAAACCAACCACGCCACCTTGGAACAAGAAATGAAAAGAAAACAAAGATACAATTAAACCCCCGCTAGAAATTTATCGAGATGCAAAAGAATTACTAATGTAGGAAAACTTTTGTAAATATTTTTAACAATACCGATATCGAATGCATCAGGTGAATGATCTTTTTTAGTTTAAAACATATTAAAATAATTTAAGAACTACTATGGGAGAAAAGACAAATTGAATAACATGGCCATATTATATACAGAATAAAATGTTTTCTACAAAATAGGTATGGTAAAAATAATTGATGAATTTGCCAAAGATATCAAACTGTATAGCAAAACTGTAAGCTCTTAAGTAAGGTTTTAAATTTTTTTTTATATACAGTTAAGATTTTTCTTTAGCCGATGGGTTTTTTTATAGCAAAACATTTTATTTTGAGGATTTAAAGTAAGCAATTCTTTTCACTATTTTAGTTTCTTGACTCATAAGCCCATGGGCCTCAAACCTTTTACCGCCAGGGGCCTCCAACTACCTTAATCCACCTCTGCGCATGTGGCTCGCGAGCCTCAGGTCGCCGACCCCTGGCTTAATGTGTTTACATCTCTGCGTCTGCCAGGCTAGATTCTCAAAACTATTCTAAGGGGTTGCCATATTCCATACGGGACCCATGGTCGGGTTACCACAATGTTAGGAGAAGTGGTACCAGCTCAGGTGCCATCCTCGTCACTTGAGTATGGTTACAAATTATGAGCAGTACAATCTAAAGCAGTATTCCCCAGTCCCCGGGACGGAACCGGTCTGTGGATAAAATGTGGTAGCGGGAAATCCAAAAAACATTAAATTATTTCCATTTCATTTACTATGGTGTTTTTTTCTAAGATTAGTGCGACTTTTTCCATGGAAAAAAAAAGTCACTGTACACTCCATGTTAAATCACTTTATATTCATCTTTGGATTAAATGTATTTTATTCTGAAGACACATTTAAATACAACTAAATTAAAAGAATTTAAAATACACTCACTTCCAAAAGTTAAGCACGAAGATGTAAAATGCAAAAAAATCAACAAATACTGCTTTGATTGACACAAAATTTGGCAGTAAAGTAGCATATATATTTATTCATAAAACAAAATCAATAATTATGTACAGAAATGAAAACAATATTTAATTTTGGTAAGTTATCAGATAATGTCATACTGGAGACTTAAACAGAATTATGTATAAAGTGAAAATAAACAGCATAAAATGAAAAAAGGACATTAATAGGGTAAGTGATCCCCCCCTCATCTGTATGCAAAGTTTACACCTTCTGACCATGCTTTCAATTAGGTGGTCAACCACCGCAGAATTAAGCAATCGCCATTCTTCTTGTAGAGCAGTTTCCAGCTCAATAAGAGTGGCTGGAGGTGGGAAACGTGAAGATACAGCACGGCTGAGATCATTCCAAAGATTTTCAATGGGATTAAGGTCGGGCGAATATGCTGGCCACGCCATACGCGCAATCCTTTCACTCTCCAGGTAGCCATCGACGATGTCAGCTCTATGGGGACGTGCGTTATCGTCCATTAAAACAAAAGTAGGGCCAACTGCTGCAGCGTACAATCTCACAATGGGTTCTAGGACTTCATCTCGATACCGGACAGCCGTCACAGAACCCCGTTTAAAGATGTACAGGTCGGTGCGGTATACTAATGAAATCCCTGCCCACACCATAATGCTTCCGCCTCGGAATGCGTGATGTTCGGTGATGTTTTGGGGCTGATTGCGTGCTCCTTGTTTACACCGTATCCTTATACGCTTGTCATCTGGCTCCAGAGCAAATATTGACTCATCAGTAAACATGACATTACCCCAGTCAGACACAGTTCAATTGCAATATTCCCGGCACCACTTTAATCGTGCCCCTCTTGATTGGACGGATAGAGGAACACAAACTCGAGGTACCCAGGCATACAGTCCATTCATATGTAATCTTCGGCGTACAGTAGCTGCAGATATAGCCTTACCAATGGACACTGTAACCATAGATGCAACACGTGTGGAGGTCGCTCTGCAATTCCGCTTGGCTACAATAGCAATATATCGATCTTCGGCGGGGGTTGTAATCCTTGGGCGACCGCCTTCGGACAACTCTCTGTGGTTTGGAATTTTTCCATAAACGTGAAATTACAGAATGATGAACGCCGAAGAAAAGAGCAACATCTGTGATCGACTGTCCTGCTTCAACGCGCCCCATAGCACGCCAGCGCTCAGAATCTTCCATTCGTTTTCTGGAAGTCATAGAAACACGTATGTCTTGAAAACAAATTGTAAGAAAGTTTTAAACACCTTCTATCAGCACTTACAATCAACTTCTAAAACCCTTCATAAAGCTGGCTTCTTATAAGACTGCCCTTTTTGCATATTTCTTGACATGAAAGCACGATTGGCTGTTACCTAACATATTTGCATACTTCCATCTACCTCTGAAGCGAATTGCATCCTCTTCAATTCTGATTGGCTTCCGGAAATTAGCATTTTCCTCTCCGTGCTTAACTTTTGGAAGTGAGTGTAATAACAATAATCGTCTTCACCTCAGTGGACCGAGGTAAAATTTTCAAAAGTTGACCGATCTGAGGCGATAAAAAGGTTGGGAAGCACCGATCTAAAAATGTTCATTTTACATTGCAGCTAACGATAACTGTTGATATTCTCAAATCAACATAATAGTCAAAACGTTAAATATATCATTTACACAAATTTTTGAATCTCAACAGAGAGGTTATGTTGGAAATATACCTTGACTAAAAATGTTTAATCTGGAAAGTTATTCAACACACTATAGAACATTTAAAAAAAATGTCGTACCTTTTTGTCGCCCTAAGGAGAGTTGATATATCCAAATCAGGTGAAATACATTTTACCTGACTGACACACACACACACACACCACACACACACACACACACACACACACACACACACACACACACACACACACACACACCACACACACACACACACACACACACCACACACACACACACCACACACACACACACACACACACACACACACACACACACACACACACACACACACACACAGAGAGAGAGAGAGATTTTTTAAAAATTTTTTTCCCCATACTCTGTTGTTGTTGCTTATGCCACCTGACCGACAGTAACATCAGATCGAGGTCCACGAAATTCATCGCGGCTAAGGGCTAGAATTTAACGCCTGTCGTTAGCCTAAGCTTTGAGCCCCCATGAAGGTGACAGTGCGATTTTGCTTGGTACAACACGATAGATGCTGACACCAATCGGACCCCCAGATTTAACGAGCACGTACTCCGTTGTGTACTCGGCGAATATTTGGTGGCATCGGGCGTCGAACCCAGGCCATCCGGTCTGGCGTCCGATGCTCTAACCCAGCGTTTCCCAACCTTTTTTGGCCAAGGCACACTTGTCGCGGGGAAAAAAATCACGAGGCACACCACCATTAGAAAATGTTAAAAAATTAACTCTGTGCCTATACTGACTATAATAAAGTAATTCTCTTGAATAGGAATCAAATAAGCACAAAGAAAGTATTTTATAATTACTTTATTATGAAATATTAAGTAAACAGAATAGTGAAAAATTATAAAATACTTTCAGTGCGAAACCTGGGCCTGTTTGGCTGAACACAAAGCTGATATTCTGGCTGGAATCGAAGAAAGACACACACGTAGCTCTTCGTCAACAGTTCTCAGTCTCTCTCTGTATTTGGTTTTCATAGCAATCATGCTTGAAAAGCTAATCTCACACAGATATGTAGTGGAAAAAGGAAGCAATGTCAAAATAGCTTTGTTTGCCAGAAGGGGGAACTCCTTGGCAGTATCCAACCAAAAACTGTCCAAAGGTAGATCAGCAAATCTTAGCTTGCAACCACGATTTTGTCTCAGTTCAATTAGTTCCTCCTGCTCCTGTAAAGTCATTTCCTTTCCAACAACTGATGCTGAGCTATAAGGGTCCCTAACCCAGTCAAGGCATTCAGTGGAGACTGAAGAGAAATAAAATGACAACTTCTCCTCAAGAGTTTTTAAATGCTTAACTATTATCTCACACAGTGCAGCAGTGTGAACACCTTGCCATTGCATGGTGAGTGTGAACATTTCAAGATTGCCACTTTCCACGTGTTGATGCCAGAGTTGCACCTTTGAACGGAATCCATTTATTTTATCTGTACTTGTAAGCAGGTTTTCATTTCGGCCTTGCATTCGGGTGTTCAATTCATTCAGATGATGAAATATATCTGCCAGGTATGCCAGCCTTGCACACCACTCATCACTTGCAAGCTGCTTTGCGTAATCTGACCCCTCATTTGTCAGAAACACTTTAAGTTCCTCCCGCAGCTCATACACACGAACCAAGACCTTGCCACGCGACAACCACCGGACCTCCGTATGAAACAGCAAGGTTTTATGCTTTGCTCCCATCTCCTCACACAAAGCTGCAAATATGCGACTTTTCATGGGTCGTGACTTTACAATGTTTACCATGCGCACAACATCATCCAACACATGAACTAAGGCTGATGGTAAAGTCTTGGCTACGAGGGCCTCGCGGTGTAAAAAACAATGCGTAATAATCACATCTGGATTTCTTTCCTTCACTCTGCTTACAAAGCCTTTGGTGCGCCCGACCATGGCTGCAGCTCCATCGGTGCAGACACTTGTGCAGTTTTCCCACTTAAGTCCTCCTTGTTCAAGGTATTCTGATGTGACCCGAAAAATTTCTTCTCCTGTTGTCTTTTCTGGCAATACCTTGCAAAAAAAGAAGTTTTCTCTAATTGCATCACCATCAACAAAATGCACATTAGCTAAGAGTTGAGTATGTCCAGTAGACTCGTCAAGTTGCAATGCAAATTTCTCACTGATACGGATCTTTTCCAAAACCACACTTTCGATGTCTGCAGACATGTCATTAATACGTCTGGAAATTGTGTTGTTTGAGAGAGGGACTTCGGCTATTTCCTTTGCTGCTTCAGGTCCGAGCATCTCCTCTACAATAGTTTTGCAGGCAGGAAGTATTAATGTCTCTGCCACAGTGTGCGACTTTTTTGTCTTGGCTATAAGTTCAGCAACTTGATAGCTAGCTTTAAGAGCTCTTTCATTTACCTTTGTTGTTTTTCTCATAAAAGTTGCCTGTTTCTCCATGTTGTCACGCAGGCGAACAAAATAGTCCACATTCTTGTTTTGAAGCAAAGGGTGTTTCGTTTGGAGATGGCGTTTAAGTTTGCTTGGGACCATAGCACTGTTAGCTAGCTTTTCACCACACACCACGCACAATGGAGTTGGTTTGTGTTCATCTCCAGTGAAAGTAAATCCAACTGAAATATAGCTTTCGCTATATTGCCTTGCGCCAGAGAATTTAACCATCTTTGCTTTCTTTTGACCCCCACTCATACTCGGGCTCTCATCTGGCTCCAGATTTTGTTCAGAGTCCAGTTCTTTCCTTTTCAAAAACTTGTCCATCACTGCAGTATCAGTGTCTCTCTCCTCACAGCAGCCGTTGTCTCTCTGACACTGTGTGAGGCGTCTGCCTGCGTCTCATGGGGAGGGAGGCAGGGGGAGGAGTTATAGCACTGCACAGCGCCGTGACCACCTATGACTCCGACGGGGGGAGTGACGGGAGGAGTTATAGCGCTGCACAGCGCCGTGACACCCAGACCCGGCGGCACACCACGGTGCTTCAGACGGCACACTGGTGTGCCGCGGAACAGCGGTTGGGAACCGCTGCTCTAACCACTAGGCTACCCACGGCCCATTTCATACTATAAAGCAGCGGTACTTTCTGGAAACCCCTGTCCTCTCTTTACTGGCATAGCTAGTTCTGAATAGTCCCAGTATCAATTCTCCTTCGGGGCCCTATTTTAGATATGAAAGCCCTATTAGTGGGATTGTAGTTTTACATGTTGGGGCCCCGTATCATTGATACGGCGGTAGTTACGCCCCTCTCCTTACTAGCACATGCATCTTAATGCAATACTTAAAAGTAGATTAACACGTTATAGATACTTAATGGAAAGAAATTTTTTAAAAAATGTGTTGGATTACTTATGAAAATTTTTTAATGTAATTTATTTATTAATAATATTAATTTGTGAATCAGCCAGTGGCGTAACGTACACCCCCGCATTGCGTGGGGGCCCAAAACCTGACTTTGCAGGGAGGCCCTAATATTCTCCGTTACGCCACTGGCATCAGCTGTTCACTTACATTTGAATTAAGTTTAGTAAATGGGATAACATGACTAAAATTTGAATGTACATTTTTATCACTTATATTGAAGTGAATCTCTTGTCAAGGACGTCTTAAGGCATGAACCAACTGGGCCCGGGCCTCGTCTCGTTCTCGACTCAGCCTTAGTAAGATCATGATTCGAATAATTTCAACGGTCAAATGCTATTTTCAGTTATATTCTGAGAAGAATTGGAAATTTCAGACAATATGTCAACTGGCTACATGTAATGACCGTCGTCCATGTATAGGTCTATCACCAAACACCCTCGTTACTCATTCAGTCAAAAGGTGGCAGTCTGTCGAGCCGGTTTGAGCGATTGTAAGTAATGCCTATTTATTTGTTTCGAGTTATTGTTTGTACGAGTATTTGACAACGTATACTTACTGTCCACCTGTAGGTGGGTCTACATTTGTGTAGGGGCCCAGGACCTACTTTTGGGTAGTGGCCTAGTGTCTCAAGAAGTCCCTGTCTCTTGTAATGGTACCAGGACATATGTATGCAATGAAGTAAAAGCTGGAAGTTACTTAAGAGAGATGTTTGACGAATTTCTTTAAACCCCTCCCCCCACATCTTGGTGGGAAGTGTGACCCGCGTTGGAAAACAAGGCTAAAGATCAGTGATTCTCAACCACTGGACAGCGGCACTTTAGTGTGCCGCCAATTTTTTTTAAAATAAAAAAAAATTATTGGGGTTCGTAATTTTTTTGTGATAACGGATATATTTGTACAAGAATTAATTTTGGCAGAAAAAATTAATTTCGCTCTGTAATAATCAAGATTTAATTTCAAAAATTCATAAGAGTCAATTCATTTTGGATTAAAATGAGAGGCGATTATCCTATAAAAGCCAAAAAAGCTTCAGAAATTTCTATACATCTTATTTGTGTGAATTCGGATTTTCAGCATTAACAAATAAAAAAAAAAGATCGAGACTTCTAAATGCACATGACGAAAGGAGAGAGGCATTATCATTTTTACGACCAAATATCAACGAAATAATCAAAAACCATCAAGTTCAAATTTCGCAATTAATGTATTTTTACAATTAATTACTCAATAAACATTTTGTTGTCCTTTTCGTGCAGATTACTTGAAAATTATTATCCAGCTTTCTCAAATTAAGAACTAAATTGCTTCTTTACAAAGATCTGTCCTGGCTTATGCAACAGAGACTTGGGCATTGACTTTACGCAGTGAGGAAGCTTAGGGAATTTTCGAGAAAAAGATCTTACGTTGCATTCTTGGTGGGATCCAAGTGAATGGATCCTGGAGATGATCAAATTCAGAACTCTATAAAATTACAAACAACCTGGTACTGTAAAATTCGTCAGATTACAAAGCCTTAAATGCGCTGGCCGGCTAGAATAAATAAAGATCGTTGTTTTAAAACAAAAAAAATTTTTTTTTTGGCAAAGTCCATGGGAAATAGACCTTGGGGCAGATCCCCTCTATGATGGACTGATTGTGTCGAAAAAAGGACATATAATTGATATTAATTTTTAAATGATTACGGAAACAGCCACGTTGGCTTCATTTTTAGCGACTTGGGTCAAAACTTTAAAAGATTTCCCCCCCCCTTCACGTTTCAAAGCATTCAGTTAAACTGAAATTTTATATACATGATTGTTTTGGATGACAATACGATACTTTAAGGATAATTAATAAAAATTAATTGCCACTTAATATTGTGATTCTATCCTATGTATATACAATGTAACTATTTAATAAAAAGTAACTAAAATAATTTTTTTTTTTTGTTGATCTAAGTAGGAATTGACTTAAATTTTTTTTATATTACTTGTTTAAGTTTCACGCCGTATAAAAAAAAGACATCTTCACTCCCTGCAGCCAAAAGGGCGGCGTCAATAGCCGATATCGCCAAACCGAGATTTTCACACACTTTACGAGGAAAAGAGTGCACACACAAAAAAATCTCTCCAAGTGTCCGGTGGAAAGGGGGTCAGAAGTGATGGATGGGAAAGAGGTGTTGCCCGTCTGTGATTAATATTTTAAAGGTCAAGAGATTGGAAAACAGTTGTTCGAATAGTATGAGATGCTACTGGAGAAGACTTCTGGAGAAAGCTACGGCCTACCCAGGGCTGTTGAGCCATTGAAGAAGACATCTCATTGTGTTTTGAATACGGTCAGCAAGTCGACTCGGCGTAAGGAGAGAGCTAGGGATGTAAGGCATTGTCATCTGCATAACATTAACTGGACAAATTTCCAAAAATTCCAAATGCTTCCCAAAGTCCTAGAATATGCCTTCTATCTTTTTAATTTTACTCTCCTTTTCAACTTCTATCTATATCTTAGAATTTTTTTAAAATATCTTCTATCTTCGCTTTTAATTTCTTCAACTTTTTTGTAAGAATATTTTAATTTCTTCTTGATCGACTTTAATATCCTACTTTATATCTTTCAGGGCTGACTCTAATTTCCAATTAATTTTTTTTTTTGGGTGGCTTTTATTTTTTCCTATTTGACTTTATTTCTTCTTTCCTGCTTCCATCCCTTCTTGTTCAGATTTCATTTACAGGTATTCTATTTTTGACACCAAATATTACATTATTGCCTTCAAATGTACGAAAGATCATCACAACTAAAAAGCAGCTTCTTTCAAATGACATTGCAATTTATTCAAGACAATGGCATAACAGAGAATAATAAGTCCCCTGCAAAGTCAGGTTTTGGATCCTAAGCCGCATCTTACAAAGGATTGCAAAACCATAAGACAACATAAGTTTTGGGCCCCCTATAATCCTGCCCCCCCATGAGGGGGTCTAAGTTATGCCATCGATTTAAGAACTCTTTTGTAATTTTAATAGATATTTCTCTAATAGGAAATAATTACACGCATATATGAATATACAGTGAAAAAGATTCAAAAATCCCGCAAATATTGAACATTGTAATCACAACTTCATATAAGGCAAATGAAATATAGTTACTGTCAAATGCTGGTTTTTGCATCATCCTTATATGGACTGTAAAGAACCTTCTTAAGTATTCTCAATAAATAATCATCCTGGAATCTTCTGGATTTATGTAGGGGCATCTGTTTTTATTGCCAAATATGTCACTTCTATTTACTATTCTTAAAAAAGTAACCTCCCTTGGCTTGCAAATCTTTTTGGCTGAGAAAAGAACTAAGTCTCCAAACTTTCCAATTATCATAGGACAGTTGGTCAGAATTAAAAAATTTAGTTACCAGCTGTAAAGTATTTCTCCTTTTTCATTGCATTTTTAAAAAAGTTTCTTTTCAATAAACTCAATGGTTAATTGAAAAATATGTCAAAGTAATCAAATAAATAAACTGTTTGAAGCTCTCAAAATAAACATAGACTTTAAAAATTATGAGTAATTTGACCAATTTAAATAAACTCTTGATCATGTATATCATTGTGATAAATATAAATCATAAGTAAAAAAAAAAATGTTTGACATTTTTATGCAAGTTTTACTTTATAAAATAAACAAATTTTTTCCCCTTGAAAATTAAGTACAATACTGATGAAATTCCGCATAAATGCTTTTTAACTTTTCTATTAATTTTCAATGAGAGATGATACACACAATTTGTGCTTTAAAAAAACTACACAAATAATTGCCCAGGAAATTTTAGTCTTAGTAAAGTATATTTGCAAAATTTTTTTTTGCAGATGTTGAACTTTTATAGAAACAACATGCAACAGACTTTACAAATATTTAGTGAAACAAATTGCACAACGACTATGCAGTTAAACAAACTATACAGGAACAATGCAAAACCACAAAACATTAAAAAAAAAAGCCCAAAAATAAAACTATTTTTTTTGGAAATATATATAATAAAACCATTTTTTAAAAAAATCATAAAAAAAAATCTTGTTAATATTTTTAATATATACTGGGTTGGCAACTAAGTAATTGCGGATTTCACTCATAGATGGCTTCAGTTGAATTTTTAGGTTTGCAGACGTAGTACAAATGTAAAACACATTTTGTTATTTGATATTTGGCAATTCAGCTGTCAATCAGTAAAAAAAGTTTTTTGATCGGTTGCGTAGTTTTCGTTAGGCGTTCGTTGAAAAATGGAAAATCAAAAGGAACATTTTCGTCATATTTTGCTTTTTTATTTCCGCAAAGGGAAAAACGCATCACAAGCTCATAAAAAGTTATGCACTGTTTATGGTGACGAAGCCTTAAAAGAACGGCAGTGTCAAAATTGGTTTGCCAAATTTCGTTCTGGTGATTTTTCACTCAAAGATGAAAAACGCTCTGGTCGTCCAGTTGAAGTTGATGACGACCTAATCAAAGCAATAATCGATTCGGATCGTCACAGTACAGCACGTGAGATTGCAGAGAAGCTTCATGTATCACATACATGCATTGAAAATCACTCTTGGCTATGTTCAAAAACTCGATACATGGGTTCCTCACGAACTGAAAGAAACGCACTTAACGCAACGCATTAACAGCTGCGATTTGCTAAAGAAACGTAATGAAAATGATCCATTTTTAAAACGACTGATAACTGGCGATGAAAAACGGGGTGAGCTTGTGATGCGTTTTTCCCTTTGCGGAAATAAAAAAGCAAAATATGACGAAAATGTTCCTTTTGATTTTCATATTCTAGCTTGAAAATATAAATATTTTTCTAGATTCTATAGAAAAAAAGACTGAAAATGTCATTCAAGAGAAAACATTAAAAAGATTTTTATTGTCACTCATGATAAATCAGTTACAGATCTTCCAGGCAGAGAGTTCCATGACTCCTCCCCCTAACCTTTAAGCTATCCAACTACCCTAAAATTGTGAATTTTGCCAAAAATTGACAATTTTTTTTATGATTTTATTTTATAGGTCATCTTTGAAGTTTCATAAAAATACCAAGTATATTATTTTCCGTTCACTAGAACAAAAACTACAAGCGTTTTAGTAAAAGCAGATGCCATCAATTTAAGCAAGTTGTCATACTTTAAAAAGCACTTTACTCAAAATGAGTTCTTTTGAAAATGCTCAAACAGAGACAGTAAATTGCTACAAAAATTTTGAAAATAATTAACTGAAATTTGTTGTGTATGTTCTGTATAATAGAAGTGTTTTAACCTTCAGATTTATCAATCACTGTTTTATTACAAAATTTACAGTCCCTTATGTTAATATAATAAGTTTTTTAAACAATTTTATATAATGACTAAGATAAAGAGCTCTAGTTTTTGTAAAAATTAAAATATCTCTCATCCTGAAGGTCATTTAAAAAATGAGTAACATAGCAACACATCAGAATTGAAAATTTGTTAATAAACTTTTGGTATAGAATGGGCCCAGTTTATGTCATTTTTTTGTAATTTTTTACCAATATTTTCCCATTTTAGCAATAATAATTTCTTTTTCTATTCTTAATTTTAGCATATTTTTCTTAAAATGTACTAAAAAATCTAAAAAAAAAAAACGTTGTTATAAGTAGTTTGATATCTTAAATTGCCTTTCATAGAGCATATGATTTAATATTTTGAACTGAAAACATAACTAGTTGCATGTTTTGTATTGGAAGTAGTTTTCATCTTGGGTTTTGAGTATATTTCTCTTCAAATATAGATAAAATAATTTTTAAATTAAGCTTTAAAGTATTATGAAGTATAAATAGATATTATATTCCATTGATTCACTTATTATCCTATTATATACTATTTAAAAAAGAATATTGGGAAGAATTTCCATAAATTTTTTTTATGAGTAACTTAAAAAGGAGAAAATTCTTACATTAACTTTAATATCTGAAAATCATAAATCTTTCTAACATTTAATTTACATGAAATAATAATAAAAAAGAATCCTAAATGTCAAAGATAAATAATCAAATTGTATAAACAGAGAAAAATAAAAACAATAAAAGAAAAAGTTTCCTCTTAGCAACTTTTCAAAAGAGCCCATCGATGAAACATAACTTTAGATTTTAAAAGGCATTATAATCTATTGATTTACCCTCCTTCTGAAATCAGATCCCAACAGTGTGAAACTTTACAATAAACAACATTTTCTACCAACAATATTTTATTTTGTATATAACTTGAGGAATTTTCCATTTTTCACTGCATAGGTACATTAGCAGTCTCCAAGTATAAACTATTTAACAATTAGTAAATATATCCTAAATTATATTTTAATTATACATGAACCATGCAGAGCCAAATTTTGCGTCCTCAATTGGATAATCAGGAGGCAGAGAAGGCCTGTCATCAACATACTCTTTGCGAGGCAAAGGAGGTCCAGGATGAGGACGATTTGTCTTGTGTGTTCGGATTTCAGTAAAATATCCTAAATATGGTCTTTCTATATTAAGCTTCTCTAACATGCATTTGTCCAACACTGCTTGTGTTTTTCTACAACTATAAATGAAAATAATATTTTTAAAAGTAAATATAAACAAAAGATACAAGAAAATGTATAAAAATCATATATGGGAAACATAATAGGGTACTTTTCTGTTTCGTTGGCGCAAATCTCGCCAAGTATGTGTTATAAGGAGACAACACACAATATACACATAAAAAAATGTTAATAAATATTAGGCTTCATTGTTTTTTCATCCACTTTTTGATGTATTATGACAAAAAAAAACATTACTGATAAGAAAAGACCAGGACTTGTTTTGTTAAATATATTGGTAAAAGATTACCAAAGGGAATATTCTGTTTGGCATCAGTTGTATCACATTTTTGGCTTGTGCCAGTGAAACAGAAAAGTACCAAGAATAGTTATACTTTCTACTAAAATGAAAGAATAAGAATTTATACAACAAAGATATTTATATAATTCGTGTGAATTTTTTACACTGACATTATTGGTTTCAACAAAAACATAAAAATGAAAGTCCTTCTTGTTCAGATGTAAATAAAAAAAATATTAAAATCCACAGATATTTAAACTAAAAAAATTTCCCAGTAGAATAAATCATTTAAAATTAAGATTTATCATAAACTGATCAAAATATTCTACCCATAATCTTAATTCTCTTTATCTATACTAATAAAGAGAGTGTGGGTTTGTGGGTTTCAGCTATTCCGGCCAAATTAAGCAACGCAGAAGTGTGAAACTTGGTACGTAGATGCTGTAGGTCATTAAGTTATAAGCCTCGAAGAGTTTTTTCGAAATTCACTTTAGATTTTTTTAAAATTCCAATTTTAAGCGATTTTCCCAGTTACCTTGATATGACGTCATATCCACACGCCATGCGAAAATTAACGCTTTGAGCAGTTTTTCGGAAGATTGTTTCATATACTATTATAAAAAAGTTTTTTTAAGGTTTCATTTTTTCGTTTTTACGTTTTTTGAAGTGGAATTACAATTGTTTTTCGAATAAATCATCCTAAATAGAGTTTTATTAGAATTTCCCTTTTTAGGTTTGGCAACAAGGAGTTGTTCATATCGCATTGCAACGGCAAACCGTTTATGTTAATTGAGCTTATTTTATCCTCTTCCGTAATTTCAAAGAAAAGTCATATAATTTGTTTTTACTATGAATGCTGAAAAACTTTCATTGATGTTAATATTTTAAGTTTTGGCTACTACGCAGTATGCGCTCGATCGCCTGTTGGGTTCCCCCCCGCCAATGTAGTGGGCAATACCAAAGTTCGCACGATGTTTTGTATGTTCGGGATAAAGCTTCATTAAATCGGTATATTTTGTGTTTTAAAATAGCTCTATAATTTTAGATAATGAAAATCTGTTACCAGCAAGGCCGTTTTTAAAATTCTTGCTCATTAAAGATATCTACCTGTTTTGTTTTGGTGTATGATTATTTATTATATATTTTGTGGTTTATAATACTAAATGTTGATTGTGTTATGAAACAACTATTCTTGCAAGTTCTAACATAATTACTGTATTGGCTACTTTTAAGATATTTTCATTCTATTTTATTCCATACATATTTACTTTCATAAAATGTTGTATTTCATTTTATGCTAATGATTAATGTTCGCTGTACTATGAGTCTCAAGAAAGCGTGATGTACAACAGAAAATGGCATTCTATTCAAACTAATTGGGATTATCAGATTACCAGTATCATTTAAGTTGGAATTTATGATACTTACATATTAGCATCATCACAGCTAAATTAGCACCACACGAATCACTCCTTGATATCAAAGATTCTTACGTGTTTTTATATGAAAAAAAAATCAGTCAGATTTTGGTGGATATAGCATGATTTGCTTAGTGCTAATTTGGCTGTGGTGATGCTAATGCGAACGAATACAAATGCTAATATAAATTTTTATTTATATATGAGATTTTCTGACATGTTTTCTTTTTGTTAAACTGAATGTTAGTGGTACTATCAATCTACAGTTGAACTTAGGCTATGTATAGCATAAAACTAAGTCATCACCTGAATGTCAGTACATTTCTGCGGTACTTCCAACTGCAACCTGCTGGTCAAAAAAATAAGTATTTATGTATCATCGCAACCTATTGATGGCATTATATGAAACGAAATACATGGTTGCCAATTCAGCGTGGATAACACATAGGAAATCACAGTTGCCAACTTGACGAGTTATTAATAGAATTGCAATTGTTGCAATAATACATAAGTACCAAAAAATCTTCCAATGATGTTTCAGTTCTTACATGTTATTGCAACCTGTTAGAGACATTGCATGAAACAAAACACGTTTGCCAATTTAGTGCGTACAACGCATGTGAAATCAGCGTTGCCAACTTCGCGAGATATTTTGAACAGTGGCATTGATCAATAAAATCTAAGTACCTACCTTTCCTTCCGTTGAAAAAGGGTACTGCTTTTCCTGATACTTATGTATTAGAGTCACCACAGTTAAAATGGCTCTTTTCCCCCAAAAATTTGACCCCCCCCATTTTAGACACATAAGAATCTGTTATTTTGATATCATGGTGCAAATTTTGCTGTGGTGACGCCAATACATAAGTACCCTTTTCCTTTATTGGCAGATTCGACGTTTTTCCATTGTAACCAAAAAGTAGAAAAATGTAATGTAAGAAAATGACTCTCAATTCAAACTAATTGAGATTAACAGATTGTAAATATATTGATTTTAAGTTAGAATTTCTTTTACGTATAAGATTCTACTTTTGTTAGTTTCATCAAAATCAAATCTTAATTTATCTATTTAAAGTAGCTTTTTGGTTTGAATTAATATTATAATTTCTATACTATATGTAATGTTACTTTTATATTCGTTTCTTTTTTTAATTTTAAATATTTAAGATTTTCTGTCATGTGTTTTTTTGTTGTTGTTCAAAACTGTTTATGGCAGTTTTAACAAAATTAGGGCTTACTTTTTCTGTTTTCAATAACCTTCTAATTTAAATTAATATTATAATTCCTATTTCAGTGTCACAGTTTATTTTTTCGAAACTATTCTTTTCTTGCGTATCATTGTAGGTACAGTAATTATGTAATACAAAGACTAAAAAGTCTGTTTTTCAGCCAAACAATATTTTATGAGATTTTTTGTAAACAGAATCTTAGATCATGATTACCTATTCATGACACAAATATTAAAGTTTTTTTTTTACAATCAATGAAGCTGCACCTTTACTTCTCACTAGAATTTTTTTTTGCCATGTTAAAAAAAAAAAAAAATCTGTTAGAAAAACTATGGATGCGATTAAATGCTCATCAAAGTAATTTTTCATGACGAATAAATGTTACATGTCTTACATATTTATGCCATTTTCTGTCAAGCGAAAATAAATATTCATCCTTCCTAATTATAATTCTTCCTTCAACGGCATATCCAATATTTTTTTCAATGTAAAAAATATTGCTTGGAAGTATAACAGAAAGAAAATGACACTGAATTCAAACTAATTGCTATTAATATGTTGGTAATATCATGAAGATAATGCTTCCTATTTATGAGAAGCCAGAATGCACCATGTTTGTTTTGCGTGCCACTGTTTTTTGCCTTATGGTCTCTATGACCAATAAGAACTCATCTTTGTTTTAATGAAAAAAAAAATCATAAATTTTTTTAAACAAAAAGCTATTTGATGAAACTATGATAAGGTGCACCTGGAAATAATATTCGCATAGTTTCTTTTGAATTCCATTTTGACGCAGACTTAACGTTGCTTCTGGCAGTCTTGCAAAATCAGAAAAACTTTATTATTTGTGGTCGTAAAAATGTTTGCACAGAAAAAGGATGCACTGTGAAAAGGTTTTTTCATATTTCCTTCTGTATTTCTTTAAAAATTCAGTTTGAAATGATTTTACATCTCATGCCATCATGGTTTAATGTTGCTTC
>BMAO01003458.1:0-18803 GCA_019973975.1 Trichonephila clavata
GTGCGTCAGATGTTAACTCAGAATTTTGTAAGATAGTGTTAAATTAGGAGGATTTCATATGCCTATGTCCTTTCTTGGACCCATAGGATATATAATGGACGGAAGTGGATCAAAGAATCTCTAGGTAAAATATATGCTATGAATTGAAGTCGATAAAATGTTGATTGGTCACGCTTATTCAAGAAGTATCAGAGAGGTCATACATTATTAACTTACATTATCAATAAGGATCTTCGAAGACATGAAGATTGAAGATTGTGTGTTAAATGAGTTAACTGTACAAATCAATTACCGAAATGTTTCTATAAATGTTGAAGGTTGTAGGTAACTCAAACTTATTTATTGATCCATTTCAGAATAAACTGAATGAATTTAAAGCTCGATGTCCAACAACACAATTATGGGTACAATTTTTTCGAAATGGTATCAATAGCACTCGACTTCATTCGCGCTGGAAGACTGGTACTTTTCAAAGAACTGTACGAAGAATGCTGCCGTATTTTCATGCTATGGGTCATTTTTTTTGTATGCGAAGTCTGCACATTTATATCTTCAAGATATGATCGATTTAGAAAATACAATGGATGGACAGACTTTTAAGAACTTTAAAAATGGATTCTTCTCCTGAAACGAACAGAGAAATTTAATTCTGGAACATGGACAGATATGGTTATCGAACAAAGTCTAATGAAATCTATGAAGACAGAAGGGGAAGTACCTTGTGGTCGAAGTACGCAAGAAAATGTTTTATGTAAATGGGTATTTGCTATGTACACTGCAGACACAATTTGCGAGGAGATGGAGAAGTTTTGTACCATTTCTTTAAACTCTACTGAACAACACGTTGATGTCAAGGATTCAAGAGTAAAAAGAATAATACTGATGTAAGAGGAAACTAGTTGAATGTTTTACACTTCATAATCCCTTTCTAAATACGCAACAATTGGTATCTATAGCTTCCGTAATGGTTGGAAATGACCAAATTAATTGTCACAAAGCTCATGAAATCAAATTAGAATCAATGCAAAGATAATTGGTTTAAAATTTAATGAAATAAAGTTAAAGCAATAGATAAGGTTTTACCGCTTTCGATTGTCAACAATCTGTCTAAATTAACGGTTGTAGATTTCAATTGATCCATTGCTACTCTTCCAAAGAATAACTGTTAGCAAACAGTTTGAACGTAATCTTCAAGAATATCTCCAATAGAACTAAGCCCATATCCATCTCCTTTATTTGATAATTGTGACATGAGAAAAACCTCGAAAGCGACTTATATGACAATATGACTCCTGTCGATTTCGTCGTATGGAGTAAAAACGATACTTTTTAAATAATTTAAAAAAAAATTGTAAAATATTTACAAAAATATATGATTCGAAAATTGTAGTTGTGTCTTGTGTTTGATGGTTACTCGGATATAAAGCAAAAACATAAAAGCAATGGGTCAGCTAAGAAGAACTGCTGCTTTTTCAAAACTGAATGAAGTTTGTTTCAACGCAACAATGATCGTATCAATTAGCAAGAGAAATTTTTGTCAAATCGATGTAATAAAATTTTTTTTATTAACATGTTGATTGGAAAATTAGAATTTGTTGATATCACGATAAACCTTCTCAGAGATGATGCAGATATTCTTATCATAGAAACAGCTATTGAAAAATCGGAATATCACAGGACTGCCATCATAGTAGAAGATATTGATTTGCTCGTCATTTTAATTGGATGCGTATTCAAGCAATCAAGAAGATGTGTTCTTTAAAAAAGTTGGCAAAAGGGATTGTTAAAACTCAAAATATTATGCCAAAAGTTTTGATAAATATCCTCATTGTAAAAAGCACATTTTATTTCTGAAAGCATTTAGTGTCTGTGATACAAATCTGCAATTTTTTTAAAAAAAACTTTCATTAGAATATTAGAGAATTTCCGTATTTGGACCAACTAGCTCAAGTATTCAAGAAGAAAACTATCCTGTATAAACATAACACGAAAATGAAGTACGAGTCTTTTTGGCGATATACAATGCTCCATAATCTGAGAACAGTACTGATAATCTTAGTTGCACTCAATTCATCCCGTGCAGTTATCCAATATTCCACCAATAAGTGCAAAGGCTCATAAACACATCAGCAGTGTATATTATCAAGTTCAAACTTGGTTAGGGAATAATTTAGAACCCCAGGAATGGGTTTGGATTTAGCGGAATGAATTCTTGGAACCGATTACGACAATATTACCGCATGCTCCAGACGAATTACTCAATACAATGTTTTGCAACTGCAAAAATGGTCGTGGTTCACGCTGTGGATGTAGGAAATCGTATATTTGCAATGTTCTTCACCTTGTGCCAGTGTAAGGGCAAGCTTGCTCCACGATATGAGAGCAATCTCGATGAAGATAGTTTTTTTGTATCCCCAAATCTTTCAAGATATGGAGACAAATACCTTTGATGACCGGAAGACAATAAAGAAAAATTAACATTCATGTTCGTCTCTTAATTAAAATTTTGTAAAACTCTTCACATCCGAATTTAATTGTAGAAATTGTGTAAAACGATATTTCTCTCCTCTCTAAAGAAAAATATAATATTAAAAACTACTTTTTACTTCATTTTTTTCAATACTTTAAATGTATATAGTATATATAATAATAATGAATTAATTAAAAATACCTTAAGAATATCTGTCAACAATTTTGAACTACACGAACATGTAACTGTTATAAAAAGAAATATATACTTGATTAATAAAAACTATTATAAAATGTAATGTAATAATTAATAAACAATGCAAAATGTTTATAGTTATACATATTTTTTAAGGTTTATAGACTTTATACGGCGTATTACATCATGTGACTAACGGTTGACCTTGCATTCTGCTGTAGATAGTTAAGCGCTGAGTGTTTAGCGCCCTCTATCTCAAAAACGGTTTGTTGTATAAAAAAAGGTTTCAATTAAAGTTATAGAACATTTTATTCTTTGCAATATTTATAATAAATGTAAATAGCATTAAGACACAGGCAACGAGATATTTGCAAAAAAACCGATTTTTTTTTTACCTTTGACCTTGAATATCTTAAGACGCGGACACGAGATTTTATGAGACTTTTGAGACAACATTTAGAATGACAAAATGAAGGTTTATACAAGTTTTCAGCTTATTATCTCTCATTCCGCAGTGAAACCCTAATATGACTGGACTACTATATATAAACAGTACATATTCGTACGACGTCATGAAGTACCCAGAGAAACGGACGGGTAACGGCTAGTTTTTATTTAAACTTTTAGCTGAAGCACGTTTACTTAAGCAAGCTGTACTGATTTGGCTTTTTTTATTACTTGTATGATAAACAGCCGTAAAAGTCTGCAATAAAAATCACTGTGATCTGGCTTATTCAAACGAATACATACATATATTTTTGAAGCTGTGTATGTTTATTTGAAGCTTTTATACGAAATGTATTGGTAGCATTTTGATTCTTATATTTTAAATTAAAAAACTCGCGTAGTATTAATTCAAATATTGACCACTGTAGTCTATATCTATATATATAAAGGAGAAAAGCGACTCACTCACTGACTGACTGACTGACTGACTGACTAATCACGATATCTCCGGAACTATTCAACCTACAGATTTGAAATTTAGTAGACATGTTCCTTTCATAGAGTAGACGTCAGCTAAGAACGGATTTTCCGAAATTCGAAACGCAAGGGGCGTTACGGGGGTTAAGGGGCGTTATAAATAATGGTTTCCATGTTTAAACTACTTGATGTACAATCTTGAAATTGGGTAAACAGATTCCTTTCAGAGAGTAGAGATCCGCTACAAAATGAGTTTGGTGAAAATCGACCCCCAAGTGGCGTTGCAGGGGCTTAGGGGGCGTTATAGATAATTATTTCCATTTTTAAACTATTTGACGCACTGTCTTTAAATTTGATAAATAGATTCCTTTCGTAGAATAATGATTAGTTACAAAACGGGTTTTGTGAAAACAGACTTCTGTGTGGCGTTGCGGGGGATGTAGGGGCGTAATAGATAAATATATCCGTTTTTAAACTACTTCACCTACCTGCTTGAAAATTGGTAGGTAAGTTTCTTTCCTGGAGTAAATATCCGCTACAAAATGGGTTTGGGGAAATTTGACCCCCAAGGGAAGTTTAAGGGGCGTTATAAATTCCGAATTTTAAGTTACTAGACGTACAGTCTTGAAACTTAGTAAGCATATTCCTATTCATAGGGTAGCGATACGCTACAAAATGGGTTTCGTGAAAATTGCCCCCAAGTGGCGTTGCGGGACTTAAGGGGCGTTATAGATAATTATTTCCATTTTTAAACTATTAGACGCAGTCTTTATATTTGATAAATAGATTTTTTTTCATAGAGTAGAGATCAGCTATAAGAAGGTTTTGTGAAAACAGGCCTCTAAGTGGCGTTGCAGGGGTTTAAAGTAGCATAATAAATAAATATTTTCGTTTTTAAACTACTTGACCTACCTGATGAAAATTGGTAGGAATGTTTCTTTCATGGAGTAAATATCCGCTACAAAACAGGTTTGGGGAAAATTGAACCCCAAGGGGTATTGCGGGGGCTGGGGGGGGGGTTTAAGGGGCGTTTATAAATTTCCGATTTTTAAGTTATTAGACGTACAGTCTTGAAACTTAATACGCAGATTCCTCTCATAGGGTAGAGATACGCTAAAAATGGGTTTCGTGAACATTGCCCCCAAGTGGCGTTGCGGAACTTAAGGGGTGTTACAGATAATTATTTCCATTTTTAAACTACTAGACGCACAGTCTTTATATTTGATAAATAGATTTCTTTCATAGAGTAGAGATCAGCTATAAGAAGGTTTTGTGAAAACAGACCTCTAAGTGGCGTTACAGGGGTTTAAGTGGCGTTAGAGATAAATATTTTCGTTTTTAAACTACTTGACCTATCTGCTTGAAAATTGGTAGAAATGTTTCTTTCATGGACTAAATATCCGCTACAAAGTGGTTTGGAGAAAATTGACCCCAAGGGGTGTTGCGGGGGGTTAAGGGCGATATAAATAATTATTTCCTATTTTTAAACTATTAGACTTACAGTCTTAAAATTTGGTTAGCAGATTCCTCTCATACGATAGAAATACACTACAAAATGTGTTTTGTGAAAATCGACCCCTAGGTGGCGTTGCGGGGGTTCAAGGGGCGTTATTGATATTTTTTGCATTTTTAATTAATTGGACGCACAGTCTTCAAATTTTGCTAAGCAGATTCCTTTTAAAGAGTGCAATTCCCCTACAAAATGGGTTTTGTGAAAACAGACCCAGAAGTGGCGTTGCGGGGCTCAAATGGCGTTATAGACAATTATCCCCATTTTTTAAACTGTTAGACGTACAGTCTTGAAATTTGATAAGCAGATTCCTTTCGTAAAGTAGAGAACCGCTACAAAATGGGTTCCGCGAATATCAACTACCAAGTTTAATTTCGGGAGATTAAGAGGCGTAATCGATAAATATTTCCACTTTTAAACTATTTGATCATCCTGCTTGAAAATTGGTAGGCATGTTCCTTTCATGGAATAGAGTTCATCTAACAAAGAGTAAAACGAAATTGACTCCTAAGGATGTTTGCGTGGGGTCAGGAGGAGTTACAGAAAAAAATTACTGTTTTTAATTGTTAGACCCTTATACTTGAAATTTGCTAAGCATGTTTCTTTTGTTGAATAGTGATCCACTAAGAATAAATTTTAAGCAAATCAAGTTCTGGGGGTTGCAGAGGGTTACTGGGACGTATTGACAAAAAAAATTACTTTTTTCGAGCTACAAGGACTATAATAATGAATTTGGATTTCATTTTTCTTTTGTTGAATTGAAATCCGCAAAGAGCGGTTATTTTGGAAAACGGCTCTCAACCGGATTACGGGGATATTGATAGTAAAACTTTTGTTTTTTCTGTTAGATTTAGACTTGAATTTGGCTTGCATGTTCAATTTACGGAGTAGAGATCCACCGAAAATTGGTTTTGTGGGAATCCACTTGGTTTTTGAGTTACGAAAGAGCAAACATCATTCTATACTTCAATTTTAGAGATTTTTAGAAAATACAACTAGATGAGTTCTGCCCTTTTTTTTATCAACAGGTGACAGTTACAGGTATAAGTGTATTTTTCAATTCAATCGAATTCTTAATGCTAGGACTTAGATATCAATAATTTATACATATATATAAGCAGTAAAAATTTTAAAAACATCATGAAATACCCAGCGAAGCGGGCGGGTAACAGCTAGTTTACGTTATAATTCTGTTTATATCCTGCTTAAAACAGAACCCCGAGATATGCCAAGTTGTGCCGGAATATCGAACGTTGCTCTTTTGAGAACATTTTCATACGTTGAGTTCTCAGTTCGAAGGAAATCATTCTGTGTAGTTTCAGAGTGGATGCCATTTAAATTTGATTTCGAATATCCTGTGTCACACAATCTTTTCTTTTTCCTTCAAAACCACAATTAATTGCCATACTCTTGAAATCAGGCAAAAAATATACTAGATTTTTCGCCTTCCATTTGTAATCGTGTATGAGACTTGTGACGGGTGCTTACGCGTTTCTCTAACCTTCTCTCGCATTCTTTAATTGTTTATTTATTTCAACCAATCTCCACCGAGAGCCAAAAGTGTGATTTATGCAAATAAGATATTTTATAAGTTCAGGTTTAGCAAGTCCGAAAATGATATAAAAGGGGGAAATGAAATGAAGAAAAAGAGATGAATTGAGAGAGTACTTTTTCTAGTGGAAATATAGTCGTCGGGAGTAAAGTCTATTGAAAAATATACATAAAATCAGTTCGGGATAGAACTGAGAGATAGCTGAGATTGAAGCCGCTCACTAAAGTAATCCAGATATTGAAGAAGTAGTTAGAAGAACCTGCCATAACAAAAGGTATCAGGTTAGTTTGATTTCACAATTTAAGTATAAGTGTATAGCTTAATTGTACGCGTTGACCGCCGTAGATTCAGTTAAGATTCCGTCGTTTCATGATTATTGAATTCTTCTCATACTCCACTGTATTTTATTGTTCTTAAATTTTGAATAGTATTTGTGTAATTTCTCAATTAAGAAAAGTTAATAAATAAGATTGATTTATTAAATAAGTAGTAATTCATTATGAATTCAACACATTTCAGATTTAGATAATACACGAAGGGGAGTTGATAATCTTAGAGGTAGTGATAGACTACGACAGACTGATGTCCTTCAGTTGGTATTAACGGCTTAAGATGTAAATAATCGAACAACAATGTATTTATTTATTCTAATTTCAAATCCCAAGATTTTTTCAGAATCGGTAAGTGTCTTAATTTAGAATAATTGAAGGATCCAATACAACTAAAATAATAATAATAATAATCTTACCTTGTTATCATTAGCTATTGCGTATGCTTCAGAAAAAAGTTTATATTTCTTGATGTAACAGATGAAAATCCTCACATTTGGAATTAATATCCTGAAATAAGGTACAGTAAAATATGTCTCATTCTTGTCATTTTTGGAAAGGAATCAATGATGTCCTTTCCGATAAGATTCTCCCGTGCATAATAACCCTATACATTAAATTTTAACGAGTCCGAAATACAAAATAAGTCAGAGCAAAATAAACTTTGAATTAATTTCCTAGAGATGTATGTTATCAAAAAAGTTACTTTTTGTTTAACGGTTTGTTTGAAGTTTCAATTTATAACAGAGCCACTTATGATATTTTTGTCCAATGGAAACCTTTTCCAGCAAGAGGTAGGTATTTGACTTTTTCCAAAAAAAGTCATATATATGGCACACACACACATACACATTGCTGGTCACATTAAAACTGCAATGACATAAAGAGAGGGATGCTAAAAGTGTCAAATTCGTATGAAAGAAAGAAGATGCTGGGATATGGAAATGATCAGCATTTAACCAAAATCTAACGACGCAGGAGGGAGAGACGGTTACTCAAATTGTGTTTAAGAGGGAAATTGCGTTGTGAGTTTTTCAATCAAAACTCCATTTGGATGTTTGAGAGAAGATCGTGTTATGCCTCAAATGAAAATGTGAAAAGGCTATTGGCATGTGTCTGAATTCGATAGTTGCAGGATCATGGCCTATAAAAATTGTGGGTTATCGTTATGTGACAATGCTATTCACAATGGTAGAGATCCAACAATTGTCATGTGAATACGCAATTGTTAGGTTTAGAAGAGTCACAATGAATGTCATACAGCGTCTCAACGGCATCCCACCACCAATACCTTAGACAGCAACCAAGTCCTCAGGTTAGCGTTGCAGAATCGTACATCCACGACACGGACTTTATTCAGGAAGTGGGCGTGTTTGCAGAACAAGTTATTTGCATGGACTGTGCAATGGTGTCTGAATACGGTCTCTATGCATGGTGAGGATTATTGTGGTTCCTTGATATTGCAGCATAGATTCACGTGGTAACACTGGGGAGCCCAATGACAATTCTAGATACCAGAGGGGCACTACGACTTCTTTTTAGACGAGTTCCGGTTCTGCGTAAAATATCATGACAGACATGAGAACACACGTGGTTTACTTGCATTTTAAATTATCATATGGACCTTGTATCTGATGTGATGGTATACGTATACGACACAAATATCTCTTGTTCCCATTGGCGGTAATCTGCATAACCAGTGTTACACTTCTTGGATCTTAAGGTTGGTGGCTGTGCCCTGTCTTCGAGACCTCGGAGACATCATCTTTCAGAATGATATAGCCCGACAGCATGTTGCCATTATGTTCTGAACTACCTATGTATGAAGGTAGTTGCCATTATGTTCTGAACTACCTATGTATGGAGGGGACTCGACTGTTGCCCAGGTTAGCACCTTCTCTAGATCTCTCACCCACTGAGAACATTTGGTCATGGGTTTTCGAGAGAAAGGGCCATCATTACTCTCCAATTACTAAAACTGATAAAGAAAGGCAGGTAGCCACACAGCCCCCAGAAAGCACTAAGCAAATCAGAAAAGAGAAACACAAGCTTCTTCTTCCTCTTGATATGTTATAAGCCAATAGCTAAGCAAACTTCTACCCCCTTGATTACTTCATCCCATTCCCAGAATATTGAGTTTAAAATCAAGATAACCAGCACAGTATTTAGCCCTACACGGAGGGACCAACCTCTCACAAATTTTTTTTTTTTTAGTTTAAGTGCTGTTTGAGTGTTGAAGACAAGTTATAACGAGCTGTTTTTGGAACTTTCAACCCATCCTCGAAGGAAAATCTTAATCAATTTGTCGTAGCCTATCACTACCTCTAAGATTATCAACTCCCCTTCGGTTATCACCTGAATTTAGATGTGTTGAATTCAAAATAAATTACTACTTATTTAATAAATCAATCTTATTTATTGACTTTTCTTAATTAATAGATTACACAAATACTATTCAACTTTAAGAACAATAAAACACAGTGGAGTATGAGAAGGATTCAATAATCATGAACGACGGAATCTTAACTGAATCTACGGCGGTCGACGCGTACAATTATAGTTACACACTTATACTTAATTTGGGTAAGTCAAACTCTATCCTGATACCTTTTGTTATGGCAGGTTCGTCTAGCTGCTTCTTCAATATCTGGATTCCTTTAATGGGCGGCTTCACTCAGCTATCTCTCAGTTCTTTCACGAACTAGTTTTGTCTACACTTTACAATAGACTTTACTCACGACGACTACGTTTCCACTAGAAAAAGTACTCTCTCAAGTCATTCCTTTCTCTTCATTTCATTTCCCCCTTTCATTTCATTTTTGAACTCGCTAAACCCGAACTTATATAAAATATCTCATTTGCATAAATCACGCTTTTGGCTCCCGGTGGAGATTGGTTGAAATAAATAAAACATTTAAAGAGTATATTTGAGAAGGTTAGTGAAACGCGTAAGCACCGTCACAAATTGTTTGATTTTTGAGAACCTCTTTCTGTGAAGGAGTTGTGATGCATGTATAGGAGTCTAGTTCGCTTAGGAAGTTAATTATGAGTCTCGGCTGATGTTACTTGGCTAATATCTATGAAAATTACCTTTTGGAATGTAAGCGTATCTTGGCATAAGCCTTATTATCATTGTCAAGATCACGACAAGCCTGTATAACACGTGCGTCTCTACTTCACCTACTTAAGATAAGTAAAACTTATTATTATTATTTAACGCTCTAACTCGCTCTTATAACCTAGTTGCAACCATATTAGATTTGGAAGCGACTTAAATAAAAGTTGTTGATTTTTAAATGTGTGTGTTCCATCAGTTGTGTGTGTGTGTGCCTCCCACACTTATGCAAACTCAGGTTCACCGCAAAGTGCCTAATAAATACACTTTTGCACCCTTTTTGTTAAGTTTCTTACAAGTATCATACTGTACTTACAGCCACAGACATGTTAACTTTATCAGTTAATTTATTTTTAGAAACTAGACGAGTTTCTTTCTGTAGTTTTTTCTGCTAGTTTTTTTTTTAAAATTCCGAAGTAGATTTTTAGTGAGTGTTAATTTGTTTAAGATATGAGTAAGTATGAGATTTTAAGAGAATGCTAAAAAAGTTTGTAGATTTTTTTTTGTGTAATTCAGTCTTTTTTTTTTCATTGCTTAAATTATATTTTGGAATTTTTAAGTATTTTTTTTTAAATTTGAGAATGTACTTTTTGCATTTAAAATTACAAATTTGAAATTTAATTTCATATTTATATTTATTTTCATTTCTGCTATCGCATTCATTCAAATGTATCCTCATGTATTAAATGTTATATCATTAAATTACTGCATTTATATGTAATTTATATGTAAAATTAGTCGAACGTAGGAGAGTATTTATTAATCATTTATTTTAATGTTCTTTTTTACCTTTTTACCCAGATCGAATTCTGTTGATGAAAACATAAGTTGACTTTGTAGCTGATGTTCACAAACGTGAGTAACAGAGCCAGAGATACGAGTCAACATTATGCTTCTGGAAGTGCAAAACGTAACAGATGAAAGAAGAGGGAAAAAAGAACGAAAAGATGTGTGTCGTGATGTGAAGTGATATAAACTTTTTAAAAGCATACTTGTGATGGTGCTAAATCCAAAGAAATCGAGGCAGAATAATCAGAAGACGTGTGTCACTGTGTAATAGAAGAAGACAATGCTACTAAATAATCACCAGTATAAATATTACCATTAAGATCTGCAACTTTTCACTATTTAGCCATTTTTCCACGTATCAATCTGAAATAGAAAATGTAAGCCAAATTCTCCCAATTTAGCGGTATTATCTTCACGAGTCAAAGGGAGACAAAAAGCATGGCATATGCTTTGAATGTAGCAGCTTCTTATACAAGACAAAAAACAAGACGAAAGTAAAATTTACTAAAAAAATCGTGATAGTACAATCAACTTTAGTTTATGTAAATTATTTCTACATTTTTTTGAAATTTTTTTTTTTATTGTCGAACGATTTTTTCCACATATACACATAATCCTACAGGCAAAAGTCCCGCGAGAGGTTAGTATTATTATTTAGAAACTAAAGGGGATAACTTTTCTGTTTTGTTTGCAAAGTTATTAATTCAAGTAGTTCGTCCCGAAAGAAGGACTTGCCAACTGGGAAAACGTAAAAAATTTGTTGCACTTCACTAGACGCGCTTCCCATAGACAAGCGTCAATTTCTCTGTTAGTTTGCAAAAATAAAAATGCTAGTGTTGATTCTGAATTTGTAAGCCAAATAACGGCCGAGCAAAAATATCGGTGGGCCTTTTTAGAGCGAATTATTTCAGTTATCCAATTTTTAGCAAAACAAAATCTTACATTTCGGGGGAATGAAGAAACTGCTAGCTCATCTCTTGATGGAAATTTTTTAGGTTTGACGGAATTAATAGCTAAGTTTTTGACATTTTTCTGGCTCAACATGTAAATACTTACTATCAAATAAGTTTGAGATGACATTTAAAATAATATGGATCAAAAAGTAGAGTATAGAAGGCATATTAGTATCTAGAACTTTATTACAGTAATTTGATCAAGACCTGAAAAGGGATATGTCCTTTATAAATCGCTATATGGGTGTTATTAAGGGCGGCTCTAGGGTCGGACAAACCGGAACCCTCCCCCGGAGTAGCAGATTTTAAGGACGGCATTTAGATCGAATTTGAATAGCATTTTCTCTCTCTCTCTCTTCTTATATTTAAAAATTGAATATATTTTCTGAAATATTACTGGGTGTGAATTTGGTATTACATTCAACGTATTTTATTTCCTTCTTTTGTAATCTATATGTTTAACCTCTGTTTTCTTTTATGTTGAAACTTGAAGAGTTCAAGGCGGGAGTATATGTTGTATCACAAATTTTGATATGTTACTCATCTTTCACTAGTAACTTTCTCCCCATCCCATAAGGATCACAACAGACATTCCTTTCACTTATACGATGTCTGGTGTCAGCTGTTCGAAAAAAAAAGGACGGGAGTAATAAGAGTTTTTGGTAGATAGAGAGTGCAACAGGGATGTTTTATTTTAGTCTAGTGTAGTTACGATAAGTTAAAATAAAAGCTTGTGATCCTCACCATCAGTAGACTCTTTTTCAAAGAAATTGGTCTGCTGAAATAGGCGATTCCTTCTCTAACATTTTATTTGTTTGAATTAATAACAGGTAATTATGTACTTAATTTCGAATTATTTCGTATTTTTTAAGATTTTATATGCATATACACATAATTGTTATGTTGGTCTTTCTGTTTGCAAGAATTATTCAAGTTTATAGGTGTGCATTTATGAAGAATTTATTTTTTTTAATTATAATTTTTTGCGTTGGAGAGAGGAGCGGCATTTTCCATTTTTGTCCGGGGTGGCAAAACCGCTAGAGCGGGCTCCGGTAATAGTAATGGTGTCAAGCAATGTGGCCTATATTTTCAGAAGATGAAACCCCCCACAAAGCCAAAACCTTCTTTGACTGTGAAGAATATCAGTAACAAACTTCAAGACTACGCCAAACGAACTAATAAGTTCGATGATTTCAGTGGTTGTACTGCTCTCTATGAATTCATAGAAAATCAAATACGTAAACAAAAATTTGAAAGTCAGGTGTTTATTGTTATAATTGATAATGTACAGTCTACTTTAGCTAATCGCATGGAAGCGTATCGTAAATGATTGATGTGCTTCAATATTTGGCAGCAAAAATCTCTTACAGCGAAATAAATTTAGAAAATAATTTCTCCTGAAGAGGCAAGCCCCGATTTCAACAAAGGGCACCGTAACTCCGGAACTTGCACGAATTTACATGAACAAAAACCTACTGTCGATAGCACGGGTCGAGTTGCGTCTACGTGTACAATTTCGTGGCTCTGGGTCATGGAGGGACACCCAGGTTACCATGTTTTTTTTTTATTAACTCACTTTTTTGTATATCTGTCCGAGTGTGGAATTTTGTAATTGATTTTAAACTAGCTTCCCGATGAGATAAGAGATTTGAAATTTGGACCATAGCTGAAAAGGGATGACAATGCATGAAAATGTAAAAAAAAAAGTTCTAGTCTCGAACCCGGGCCTCCGAAGAGGATTGAATGTCCGTTCGGTTGGAATTTTGTAATTGATTTTAAACTAACTTTCTGATGAGCTAGAGACTTGACATTTGGACCATAACTAAGAAGGGGATGACAATGCATGAAAGTGTGAAAAAAAGAGTTCTAGTCCCAAACGCGGGCTCCCAAAGAGGTGGGCCCCGATTTTAACAGGGAACTCCGGAACTTGCACGAATTTACATGAACAAAAACTACGTGTCGAGTTGCTACTACGTATTCAATTTAGGGGCTCTAGAGTCAAAGAGAGACCCCCGGGTTACCATGTTTTTATTAACTCACTTTCTTGTATGTCTGTCCGGGTGGAATTTTGTAATAGATTTTATACTAACTTCCCGATGTACTAGATACTTGAAACTTGGACTACAGCTCAGAAGTGGATGACAATGCATGAAAATGGTTTTAAAAATAATAAAGTACATTAAAAAATTTTTTTATTAAGAAAATTATTAATATTGAGGAACATATCTCCAAATTTACCATTTGTCACATATATTTTTGACACGATTTTTTTGCACTGTTTTCTAAGGAACGTATCTACCATGTAAAAAAAAGAGTTGAGTGTATTTTATAATAAAACATAATGCATATCATTGCTGAAAATTCTTTAATTTTTCAATCCCTTTTTTAAAACAACCATTATTATTAATATATATTTAACACTTTGTTTTAAAAATATTTTGAAATACATTTAAAATTATTCGTTAGAATTAAAATGCTTCAAATAATTTTCATAAGAATTTAGGAATTTTTTTTATCCAATGAACATTATAATAAAACAATTCTGAGCAATGAAAGAATTTTTTTGAATGTATAATTTTTACTCGATGATTTTTATAAATATTTCACAATTCCATACAGTTTACAGTATTTTATTAACTATTAAACTTACAGCTCCCATTGAATGGGTTTTGTTAGTTAATAAAAACATTCTTATATGAATTTTTTAATTCCACAGAATCTTCATAGCAAATGAGATGTGCAACACGATAACAATTATGACATATTAACAGTTTCCTGTGTTTAAAGTTTATTAACATATTAAATAATCAGAAAGCTTTAATTATGAAATTAACTCTCAAATATCCATTTCGTTTATCTCTTGAGACATTTTAAGCTACAACACCATTACTCTACTACACATTCTCTTGACCTGGAAATCTCCAAGGGAAATGAGAAGAGCCAAATGTAACTTTAATTATCTGGGAAACGAGTTTCACCATTGACTTGAAAGGCAATGAGACATTACGAGTCGGAGGAAGCCATTTTGGCTTTTACTAAGTCGAGGAGAAATATATTTTGATTTCATTCAGAAAAACACAATTATCCTTTTAGAAAGTCACAAGATGTTCACTAAAATATTAATTTTCAAAGATTGCGATGGGTATCAACAACTTTGAAAATGTGTTTTTGACAATAATGAATCAGAAGACATGATGGAAATGAGAATCTTGTTGAGTTATTTAAAAGCGTTATTTTCGAGTTCTTTAAACATCACATGATGTGATGCTTCCACAATCTAGGTTGAGTACTTTTTTGATAGAAAAGATATTCCACGTCAATAGATTTATTCAAGAGGTAGACTACACGATATTTGTTTCGTATTGTAAAATATTTAGTTCTATTTTAATTTCTTTTCTTTAATTTGAACCAATTTTAACAGACTATTTAAATTATACAGTAGTTGTAGACAAAGTTGAAAAATTCTCTTCCATATTATTATCGTCTGCTTTAATTTAACAAAATTCCTGTATAAATCTAATTTATCTAATTACTTAATTTATTTGCTGATATATAATCGTTTGTTGTTAAAGTTTTGTTGCTTCAGTTGGCATCTTCTGTTAATATTCTAAATATGTTTTTCAGTCAGAGAAAAGAGCTGTAATGCGTAATTGACGCTATATTGAACTTAATACGTAATTAATTTTGTATATTTTCGAGATATCATTCATCTAGAGATTGTTTAAAATCATTTGAGTGATTATAAAAATAAAAAGCGTCCGTGGGGAATATAATCCTTGCGTACTATTTTAATCACAATAGCACTTTTCTCTTGAGTTGTGGTTATGAGTGTGAAAAATTTCAAAATACATCTTTTATATATTTGCCCTCTCTTCCATAAAAGATGATTCATGTTTCATTGCACTTCAAAATTTCATTAATTATGGAAATTATACTTAAGCGAATTCAAGATATAATTCTGGAAACTGAATTGTTTGAAAAGGCTATTTCTATAACTGGACAACTCTTTCAAGCCGCATGCTTTACACTTTCGAAATTTTCCGTATAGCTTTTCATTTTTAAAATGATTTTCGATAAGAAAAAGGTTTATTAGAATATATATATATATACAGTGGACCCCAAAAGTGTTCGTACACTTGCAATTTCCTATAAAATTTAATGTTTTCGACTGATAAAAATTAATATATTGTTATTGTAATTTTTTTATGATATCTGCAACTTGTTCTTAATAGAATGACATAATTATTTTTTAAAAAATGATATAACTATTATTTTTAAAAATTAATAATTAAAAAGCTATTGAAAAATTACGCCACAAAAGTCTTAGTACACCTAACAAAAATCTCAACTTAGGTTTAAATATTGTATTTCTTTCTTACTTTAGTACTTAGTAGGATATCTTTTAGTGTCCACAATAACTTTTAAATATTTTGGTATAGATTTAATCAGTTTTTTGTAATTTCTGCATCGGGTTTCTCCATGCTTCTGTGATTATTGTTTTTACTTCTCATTATGTGTTTATATGTCATGTTTTCTTTTTTTAAAATAAAATTCTTACCAAATATGTTCTACTGAGCTAAATAAACTGATTGTGAGGGTTTTTTTCAGAATTTTGAGGCAGTGCTTGAGACACCAGTGGCATACATTGAGATAAGTGCGCTTGGTGTCATTATCTTGTTAAAAATGAAGTAGTCTCCAATATCCAAATTTTGGGCTGATAATTTAAATTTCCTCTAAAATATTTAAATAGAGCTCACGATCACAATACCATAAAAAAAAACCAAATTACCTAATTTTAAAGTCGATTTACACCCCCACGCAAGAACTTTCTCACCACATAAATTCATGAGATTAAATTCCTCATTTTTTCATTTACAAATTATTATATGCCCATCAGAAGCATACATTTTTAATATTCCGTCATACCAATGAATTTGCTGTCAATTTTGAATTTTCTGAAACTTAATCCCAAGAATCAAATTGGATCAATGAACCATGGAAATGGAAGTGTTCTTGCGTGGAGGTGTAAATCGGCGTCAAAGTTAGATAATTTGGTATTGTGAATCATCAGCTCTATTTAAATATTTTAAAGTGAAATTTTAAATTATCCGGCGAAAATTTGGATATAGGAGACCACTTCATTTTTTAACAGGATAATGACACCAAGCGCTCTGCTCTCAATGTACGCCGCTGGTGTCTCTATAACTGTCCAAAATTCTGAAAAAACCTCCTCAATCAGTTTATTTAGCCCAGTAGAACATGTTTGGTGAGAATCTGATTAAAAAAAAAGAAAACATGACATATAAACCATAATGGGAAGTAAAAACAATAATCACAGAAGCATGGAGAAAAACCGATGCGGAAATTAAAAAAAAAACTGATTAAATCTATACCAAAACATTTAAAAGTTATTGTGGATACTAAAAGATATCCAACTAAGTACTAAAGTAAGAAAGAAATACAATATTTAAAGCTAAGTTGAGATTTTTGTTAGGGTGTACGAAGACTTTTGTGGCGTAATTTTTCAATAGCTTTTTGATTATTAATTTAAAAAAATAATAGTTATATCATTTTGAAAAAAATAATTATGTCATTCTATTAAGAACAAGTTGCAGATATAGTCGCGATTACATATTTTTTTATCTTAAGCTATTCGCGTGATGGTTTATAATAATAAAATTAATTAAATGCATGCGTAGAGTCATATTCTCACAACTCATAAGTATTTAGTTAGTTCTCAATAATATTTATAATAATTATACATAAAGAGTATTTAGATTTATCATGTTTTTTAAAAAAGTTTCTGTTTCTTCCTGATAGCATTAGTTTACTATTAATATGGCACTTTGAATAATATAAGAAAGCGTTTCTCAAACTGTGGGACCAGCCCCCCCCTAGAGGGGCGTGACAACTCTACGAGGGACGCGCGAGCATATTGAAAAGTCAAAAATAAAAGATTTTTTAAAAAAATTATTAATTTACTGAAAGTAAACAAACAAAATACATTCTGACATAATAAAAAATAAAATACATATTTACCCTGATATAATAAGTACTACAGAAAACACACACTTCTGGTCGAAATTCAGCCAAAAAAAATAATCAAAAAGTGGGGTTTAGCAAACTCCTTCATATTCCAAAACTACTACGAGATTGAGCTGTAGTGGATTTTCGAATCGCCACTCGCCACGACTGCCTATCCAAGCATCTAAACATGACAGACATTACCCAGAGTCCCCGTAGCAATTTGTGCGATTCCAATGAAGAAATGGATGCCATTCATTTGGCACACCGCCGTACATCAGCTCTTGATTCATGTGGAACAGGTATTGGGAGGCCAGACACAAAATGTGATTTACAGACTATGGACTCTCTTGTGTTTCTTGTAATCCGCCATTGGAAATAAAAAAAAATACTGATATAATATACTTATAAATTATATCAGTACTTCACACAATGCATTTTATAATTAATTTAATAATACTGAGTTAAAAACAAGTTTAATAATTACCAGTGGCCCAATGGGATTATCATGTATAAAAGTATATACGAAAATTAACACTTATCTTGATAATTTGTACAGATTGTAATTAATTCCTTAACTGCCGATTAAAAGTTATGCGATTCACTTCCCAATTCCAACCACTTTCCACTTAGGCGCGCGTATGTCTTGCATTGGTGGGGGCGAGAAAAAAGGAATAAATATAAGTAAATCCTTCGTAAGTATTGTCGAGATCCTTTTATTGCATTCCAAAACTCTCAGAATAATTTTATGGAAACAGTGCACAGAAAAGGTTGTTCTTCGAAAAAGACGTTTATATACGTCCGGGGCAATTAACGCTTTGGCTGAGTGAGATGTTTATATACGCCGGTGGCACTTAAGAGGTTAAAGTGTTAAGATGTTAAAGGTTTAGCGTCAAAGTATATTATTATTGTTATTGTAGGGGAGGAAGTGATGAAAATGAG